>JAWQFJ010029077.1:0-14513 GCA_034096865.1 Theodoxus fluviatilis
GAATTCGCTCGACAGCGGCGTCCATTGTAAGCGGAGGAAGCGGAAGTGAGACCAGAACTATGCCGATAAACGAGGCCTTCGGCGAACTTCTGATATGACACAGCGCGTGCAGGCTGAGCGAGCCAGCCGTCCATATATAGAGTGTCCATGCTGTTCCACAATGAAAATAGGCTTTAAAATGATCACCACGGACGACATGCTGTGACAATCAATTAATTTGTTTATTCACATTCATACCTCATCGCCGCATCTGAAAGGCGGCTCTTTCGGCCTAATGCGTTTTTGCTAAGCTGACACCACTCTCCCGTGAAGAATCCCTTTTGGTGGGAATATTTGGGAGAAGTCCGTCCATGTCGGACGCTAAGTGAAACGCACGGAATGAGGACCGGACGGGCGGCGAAGTAAATAACTGGAATGGCGCCCGGTACAGCGAACCACACCTTCTTAGCATTTACTCCTACGCAGATCAAAACAGTGCTCAGTGTTATGCAACCCTCGGTGTTCGTGTTCGAGCAATGCACCCCCCTCACACATAACCGCCTTCTCCCACACCCACCCTTTACTCCGCCTCCCTTTCCTTGAGAACAGCGTCAGAAACTGTCACGTGTCAGCTACGTGAACCGCATTCACTGCGCAGTCTCTGCAGCAGGGGCGGGTTTCAAAATGCGAAGATCTCGGTAGATCTACGCAGATCTCGCCAATTGGGCAGTTTCATTCTTTGCTTGCTCGCGAGCCAATCGTAGACGAGCGTAGATTGAGCGAGGCAGCTTGAGAGGTGCCTAGCTAGTGAGATTCAAGATGGCGGACAGCATGAGCATCGTGTCACTAGGATTGACGTTTTTGGACGAGTCTTCGGTTAACTTTAACTTTCTTGGTTTACGGTAAGGTTGAGGTTATTGTGTAAATTGAACATTTTTATTACCACTACCTATGCCCTGATAAGTGACTCCTGAGCCTAGTGCAGTCAAAGACCCTATGTACACTACCGCGCACTAGCGATTTTCCTTTACGCAAAGGGAGGTCAGAATGTAGAGTTACGTCTCTTTGCGAGATAATTTTCAATTCGAACTTAATGCAGGATTTCTCACCGTCAACCACACATCGTGCACACAATAAAGAAAAAAAATCGTAATCTACTTCAATTGTCCAGCTGAGATTGCAGCGAGGTGACAAATTAAGGCACACATGAGTCAGCGGAGAACGAATTATCGAATATTTTCAGTGTCGAAGCGTCACAAAACATAAACCCTAGTCTCGGTCGTCGCCATCTTGGATCTTCGCTCGCCGCTGGGGTAGTTTCTTTTTTAGCTAGCTCTTACTGCGAAGCAAGATCTTGCGACCAAGATCGACTACCTATTTTGAAACCCGCAGACCCTGTCTCCTGGTCTGCTCGCTGGAGGGCGTAGAGGGCTGGACATTTAGTTGGATGGACGAATGAATGAACTGATGGAAGAGTGGATGGGTAGATCGATGCATGGATGGATGGATGATGGATGGGTGGAGGGATGTGTGTGAATATTAAACTGGGGAATGGATGGAGGGAAGGACGGATGGGGATGGGTGTATGGATGGATGGAAGGATGGATGGACGGGAATTGATTGATTGATGGGATGAAGGTATACAACTGGGAGGAGGGGATGGGCAGACATACGAATGGGTAGAAATGTAAATAGATGGTCAGATGGATAAGTGGATAGATGAACAGCTGAATAAATGGATTGCTGAATGAATGAATGGACGGACAGATTGATGAATGAAGAGACTTGTATACGAGACAGAATGGTGGCTCCTGGTCTCCGTGGGTGGTCCTGTGACGGTTGGGGTTTGATGACCTCGTGTGGCCCCGTTGCACTCCTGTGGCCTCTGGCTGCTAGGATTAGCCCTGGCGGAGCTCCTGTAGCAGGCTCCGAAAGTTCGTGCAGCCTGGGACTCTAGCTGGTAAAGGGAGCGTGGAACGTACATTAAGCTGACACCATTCTCCCGCGAAGTATCGCTTTTGGTGGGAGAAGTCCGTCCATGTTGTGAGACGCTTGTGAAATGTACTGGATAGCCGGTGTAGTAAATAATTGGGATAGCATCTGCGACGGCCGAACCAACCCTGCTCATCATTCATTCCTATACAGGTCAGAATGGCGTTCGACGTTGTGCAACTAGCAGATCATTCCTGTAAGTACTATGGGACCGGCAGGTTCGAAACCAGTTCAGACTCGTCCGGGGTGAATCGACGCTATACACAGGAATACGAGCGTACGTGATGGAGTCATGTGAAAAATATGACGACGAAAGAGAACTCTGGTCCAACTGGTTTATTTTCACAAGCTTAAAAACTTTTTTTTCTTCAATGTGATGGAGTCAGACAGGGTCAAGGTCATATGTTTGCAGAAATGCACTCCAGGGATACCAAATTTTCACGTCATCGAATGATATGCATGAAAATACGTTTAAACGAATGAAAAGAGATGGATGGATAGATGGATGGATGGATGGATGGATGGATGGATGGTGTTTTACGGCCTATCAGCCTTTGTTGGCTATTAAAGTCCATTAAGCACGAACATCACTAGAACAATTTAGAGTAAACGTAATCCAGTCACGGTGTCCCTAGTTATAGGGAGACGCGGTGGGTCAATTCTTACCTCGAACCCACAGAGGGAAAATGAAAAGAGACTTTAAAATTGCTTCACCTCCGCTATATGGTAGCTGTGTAGAAAACTTCAGATGCCATCATCTCAAAACATGCCGCTGGCTCGACTCTTTATCATCGAATAGGCATAGAAAATATACACTTTTGATCCTAGAGTGTGCGTACTCATAAAATTAATCAGCAAAGACCACATATTAACAAACAAACAAACAAACAAAAAGTGCATCTCCAAACATCAATTACATCGTTTTAGGACCGGCGTGTGGTGGCTGGTCACATATGAAAAATTCCGTCACTCTGGTATCTTGACAGTAACTGACCGCTCTTTGACTCTCTTGCCAGCAAAAAGTACACATTTCTCGCTGTGGCTGTCCTGCACTGAAATTACACGGAATATTGGTCTGTCACTCAAACTGTGCACTGACGATCGGGTGCAAAAACCCCATTCGCTTCGAGCGCTTCCCCTGCATGGATCTGAGCGCGGAAAAAGATCACATTCGAGCTGAGATGAAGCGTGCTGAATCTTCATTTACAAAAGTCAGGGAAACGCCACTCTCTGAATAACAATACATTAATCGCTTCGTTAACGAAGCGTTTACGTTCATCATTGCCATGTGATTGACTTACCACTCGTGACTGGTTTAAAAGATTTGGCCATGGCTGTAGACACCATTGCTTCTTACGCGGACGGCAGCAAATCGCTTTTGGGTGACAGAATTTTGCTTCGTGCCTCATCGACCAGCGGCGGTTATCAGAGCGAGAGGGAGACCTGAGGAGGAATCCATTGACGCATTCTGTCTTCCTTTTCCGTGAATGTTTGGAGGGCCTCAAGGGGGCGGTGAGAGATCTAATCGATGTTCTCCATGCCTTCAAGTGGAATGGGCTTCTATTGGTCAAGCGGTGCATCCTGACGCCAGGCGAGCCACTCGACGTGTGTGTCTCCCGGGCAGAATGCGCCTAGAAGGTTGCCCAATACGAGGGACTGCCACTGACGTAAAGCCGGTTCTTAACTGGTGTTTGCCAAGATACTGGCCAAGCATTCGGTCAAAATTTCCCGGGCCTTGGGGTATATTCGCTAAATATTTGGTCAAGTGTTCCGGTTCTTATTTGGTTTTCTCCAAGACTTGGCAACGAGTTTCCACGACTTGGGATATTGGCTAGCCAGGTGATGTCAATAGCTATTGGCGCAATATATTTATGAGATCCCCTCAGACACAATGACGGGAAAATCAGTCGCTTTGTGTACATTTACAGCCATTGCACACTTGCGGAATGGGCATGGTGCCGATCGATGCCATATTGCAAATCTCCTTTGTTTGCGAGATATAGGCTTGGTTTCGTCAAACTATTAAGAAGCAAAATATTTGCCAAGTCTTGGCACAATAGTTGCCGAATTTTTGCCGCACGTTTGTCAATAACTAATTTGCCAAGACGTGGTGAACATTACCCAATATT
The DNA here is from genome assembly GCA_034096865.1 of Theodoxus fluviatilis. NCBI lineage: Eukaryota > Metazoa > Mollusca > Gastropoda > Cycloneritida > Neritidae > Theodoxus > Theodoxus fluviatilis. The sequence continues at coordinate 4,101 of JAWQFJ010029077.1, forward strand.
TATTTGTCATCTAAGAACAGGCTTAGGGAAAACTCACCCTGGCACACACCAGTGATATATTCTCTGTCGTACCTGAACGAGGAAAACTACTTTCTGCAAACCCTACCAAACTTTCCTGGCAATTTTACTTTTTCGTGAAATATTCCATTTTAATGTTTGATCATGCGGTGAACATCTGTCATTTAACAGAAGATGACCATGGTAACCATGGTAACCATGCCTGAGTTACTGGAGCAAGCCCTGTGGGCTCTGTGGCCTTGGGTCTCAGCTGAGGAGGGAGAAGAGGGTTGTATTGTGAGGCAGCTTTCGTCAGCTGAGGAGGGAGAAGAGGGTTGTATTGTGAGGCAGCTTTCGTCAGCTGAGGAGGGAGAAGAGGGTTGCATTGTGAGGCAGCTTTCGTCAGCTGAGGAGGGAGAAGAGGGTTGCATTGTGAGGCAGCTTTCGTCAGCTGAGGAGGGAGAAGAGGGTTGTATTGTGAGGCAGCTTTCGTACAATTCCGTTGTACAATCCGCGGCGCAGCGACAAAGTGTCTTCGCATCTCGTCGCGGAGAGCCTCACTTTCCCGAGTTGGTCCGACAGAGCTACATGATACTACGCGGCTACTATCATATAGCTCTGTGGGTTCTCCCCGGAGCTCTTTTTCTGATTGGTTGATTGCTGGCTCCGCCGCTGCTTTGTCGCTGGCAAATAGACTGCTTTCTATTTGAGGCAGAAAAAAAATTACGCGCGCTCAATCTGCCTGCTACTTCTGTGCTTCGTCATTGTCGCTTCGTCACGTCATGAGCAATGGACTTGAAAACATTTTGGTCTGCTGGTTGACCTTGCGAACTCCCTGACCCCTGTGGTTTGGCGGTAGGAATACACCCATCACGTCTTCCTACGCGATTCGTAATAGGCAAGTCTCTAGGGACATCGATGTTTTCATTGCCTTTTTCTCTAGTGATTGTGTAGTCCATGGCCTTGCATAGCTTCCAAAGTTTGATAAGTCGTAAAACTACATTCATAATTAATCATCATTAATCATCGTCAATCATCGTCAATCGTCGTCAATCGTCGGCAATTGTCTGCAATCGTCGTCGTCATCACTATTACCTTGTAGGGCACGCTTGCACCTAATGGAATAGGAGCATTCTTAAAAAGTGTGGGAAACTTGCGGTGAATTTATTCCTTTATACGATAAACTGTTACTGACAAAACACACCTACACGAAATCGACATACAGGCTCGTACTGCATGTGTGAACTCATCTTCATTTGAAGGTCGTTCTCGCCCTTTCAGCACCTGCACTAATGTAATTTGTCGATCCAGTAAATTAAAGACAGTTCTAAATCATTACGTGTTATCCTGAGCTAATGAAGCATGTTCAGCGCTGGAAGTGGAATGTCCAATCGTGCAGTGCGTGGTCACAGCGGACTGACGAAGAAATCATAAAGATGCTTTTAGTTTGTCGGTTGTTCTTGTTGCGCATGCTTGTACCAAACACATTAGGATTGTTCCAATAATGTGTTGTGAGTTACCTCTTTTAACTCCATACTAATGACAAAATGTAATGTGTACGCACGAACACATGCAAACGCGCGCGCGCGAGAGCACGAACGCACACACACACACATAACACAAACACGCACGCAAGCACACACACACACACACACGCACGCACACACACGCACGCACGAGCACACGCGCGCGCGCGGGCGCGCGCGCAACATCTGCATGAAGTATTCATGCTTCGGTCAAAGACTTTATCAAACTTTTACGGTCACCTCTGCCTTTTACAGCGAAAGTACTGATGACTATCGACCTACTTTTGACGGTTGAAAATCGATACGAGTTACACTGGGCTAATGAAGCATGCACAACACTGGAGGCGGAGTAGGCCTTCGTCGATAGAGGCATCTGTCTGAGTAGCTGCAGTTGCGTCCTGCTAATCGCCCCCTGAGGGCGCTCTTTAGTCATCAAAGAGCTGCGAGCGTTTCATACTGCATCCAGTGAACCCCAAGCTCAGCGCAACGGACACTCTGCTCGCGCTGCATTCGTGCTCAACACCATTACTTTCATGCACGACGCAGATCACCAGTAGTGGACTGGGGCAAAAGTACTTGATGGGTTGGATTAGTAGGTGTCCCATGTATTGCACTGGGGGTTTATTGATCTTCCAAAAGTTGTTCTCGTCTGAAGTCACGCGTTTAACATTGAGGTTATTTTCAACCTTTGCACTCCACTATCAGAGGTTCATTACGACGCAGATGTTTTTACATGCCAGTCTCCTGTCGACTATAGAAGCCGTTCAATATGAGCACTTTTCATTCCATTCTTTGTTTACAAATACTTAAGTGCAATTGCCATAACCCGCATTTCCCCTCCTTATTTCCCTGCCCCCGGTTTCATTGAGTAACAGTAGTTTTCATGCAAGTATCGCCTCTACACCCTGGGAGTTTTCAACGACGATGCAGACTGATACACCACGAAAGTGCAGGTTTCTATCATCTCAGCTGTCCCTCTCAGCCCCCAGTTTGTTATGCCTTGCTGGCAGACAAAAGCAGCGCGGGTCCAACACCAGGTGCAACTCCGTAATCGAATCAGGAGAGAAAAGAACTAAGCAAATTCAATGGGGATGTTAAAACGTGGTTTGACCCTTTAAACGGAATATGTCCGTTCATGTTATTTACGTGTTGTGGTGTCAGGTAATTAAATAGCGTACGACTCATGAAAGTAGCCTGCGTAACTGCTTCGAGATGACGTGTAAGAACATTCCATTCTTGAAAATCGTACACATGTAGAAATGACAAGACTTCATTGCCACGTAAAGCAATTAGTAAACCATGTTGACATTATTGTTTCAACGATTTCCTCTACAAATGAATCACGAGCAAGTGAAAGGTGGCAGCTGCAGCTTAAGTACTTCACTGTAAAAGAAGACTTTAGGAAGTCCGTACTTTATGAAAAAGAGAACTTTGTCAACGAGGGCAAGGAGGCACGAAATTGGTCATACAGTAGGCCAATCGCAAACACAAAGCATGCTGCTCCTTGCAAAACGTGTCAGTGCGCGCCCTTTTTACTCTTGTAAATGCGACAGTAGCTTTGGATAGTGCGTTGTGAAGGTGCTGGAATGTGCTAGAATGTCATGGTTTCCAACTTTGGGCGAATTTATTAGGCGTAGAATCTTGAGAGAATCTCGAGGGCTAGGCGTTGCCTACGTTTCTCGCTCATTACCCGTAGGTGCGTCTCGCTCGCCCTCGACTAGCCATCGAGGCGAGTCACTTGCCTAACAAACGCGCCCTTTGACGAGCCCCCTCGGCGAGTCCGTTGCCTAGTTACGTGACGTAGCCAAGGCGCAGCCACCCTTAGATGTGTCACGTGACGACCTTCCCGCTGTTTCCAAGACGGTAGAGTGCATTCCAGTCTGTCTTCGTTGTTCTCCACGATTCTAGAAAGACTCCAAAACTTATGTAAAGCGGTGCAGGCGTGTGTGGAGAGGGACCGCGACGAAGAGACGAGGGAGAGCGCAGAAACAGCGATTTCGTCCTCACGGGATCGAGCCCCAACAGTGGAGTGCGTTTATGGTAATGTTCATCACTGATTTGCCGCAGTGTATCGACCAGTGCGTGAATACAGTTTTTTGGGGGGAAAACGACCACCGAATTTTGTGGACTTTGACTTCCGACGCAAGCTAGGAGAACCCCCGTGCAGACAGAACTTTACAAAGGAGACAAGTCGCAACAAGTGTGTCCGACAAACATGTTTGTTGGATATCAGTAGCAGAAATATCACCATCGCCCCCATATCTCGCCCACCCAAATATCACTACCACAATCACATCACCGTCACTTGTCACGCTCGCATACGCGTCACCGCAATTCACACATTAACGCACTACGGTCCACCATGCTGTGTTTGTCAAGATTTCACACGAAATAGCTACAGAAGGTGTGACACCACCTTAGGCCATTTTCCCCTCAACAAACTGCCACAATTTTCATCACTTTCCGCACGACAAAAAACGCTCGCGTCTCTCAGTGATTGCATCCACTAATACTATGGTGGATATCGTCGCAGTTTGAAAAGTCAGATAATCAAAGTCCATGATATGTCGCCGGGAGACAGGAGAGTCCTGTGTCTTGTATTAGATTTAGATCTGGAGGGCATTTTCGACTTCTTTCGAAAGTCTCTCTGTTATTGAATAAAATGCTGTTATTTTCCGTGAAACATTTGATTAATATTGTCTAAGAACCTTGCAGTCCAGCCATTACCCAGATTGAAAAGTGGTACCTTGATCGAGGGTTCCCCCCGCTGTTCTTCTTGTAACATCTCGATCGTTTATCTGCACCTTTTACGACTGTCCAGACCATTCGTGTGCAGCAGACATCCAGCCTTCCTACCACGTCAGTAAACAAACACTGCAGTCCACATTATTTCACCAGCAGCAGCAGCAGCAGCAGCAGCAGCACCACCACCAGCACCACCATCACCACCACCACCACCACCACCACCACCACCACCACCACCACCACCACCACCACCACCACCACCACCACCACCACCACCACCACCACCATCACTACCATACACACACACCACCACCACCGTCACCACCATCCAACATCATCAGCACAACCACCACCCATCATCATAACAACCACAAATACCAACACCAACACAACCACACCGGTGGTACCACGCCACCACCATCACTACCATCGCACCAGTAACACCACGCCCACTACCACCACACCGACCACCACCACCATCACTACCATCGCACCAGTAACACCACGCCCACTGCCACCACACCGACCACCACCACCATCACTACCATCGCACCAGTAACACCACGCCCACTGCCACCACACCGACCACCACCACCATCACCACCACGCCCACCATGCCCACCACCAACCACCACCACCACCTTCATCATCGTTTTGTTAATCCCACAAATGAACTAACCACCAATATTATATTGGGTGTCTACTCATCAATGGGCAGTTTGACTTTGGCTGCTCGGAATAGATCTACCCTGTTACGGCAGTGAACGACTTGGTGGCGAACACGTAAGTAGGACATCCCATACATTTAAGTTAGCTTATTGTTCAAACACTTATTTTACCGCAGGATTGATTTGACAGGTCTTGTTACCATGGTGCATGTGTTCAGCAGACGGGGCATGTCATGAAGCTGAAAGCTGCTTCAAACAGCTGCTTTAATCACGACGTTCACAGACAACCTACTTACTCACTCAATACTGGGTAGTGTCATTCGTTTTCGTCAAACCTCGCATCCAAACACACGACATGCATTGGGGGTAAGACCTGGTACGCACGTAGTCATCAATGGCGAACCGTCTGCTGCAATTGGCTCAAACTCCGAAATCCATTATATGGCTCCTCGGAGAACTCTCGTCATGGTGAAGATAACACGTTGAATGGGGCGACTCAGACATGGCGGCCAGCTAGAGATCCTCCCACTGCATCAATCTTTTATCAGGATGGAGGTGCCCAGAAATTGTGTGATGGATGGAATGAGAAATTCACATTACTGCGCAGACCTGTGTCTTCAGCCCCCTAGAGGCTGCAGTTTTGCAGGGATCAGATGCCTGCTTGGAGAGCTGGCGGACGCCAGACGAGGACTGGATCTTCCAGGCAAACATTGTCGTCAGTGTTTTTACGACGGGACGCATGTGGTCAGCTGGTGTGGAACAGTCATTGTAGAGTAATCGAGTTAGCAAGAAGGGGTGGAAGATTGCGTTGCAATAAAATCGACTGGTAATGGCGTGCTGTCCGACGAAGAAGGCAGGCGTCTGTGGCCTAAAGCGGTCGACGATGTCGATGTAGTTTGACCAAGCTTTGCTATACGCAGGTGCATCTGTTTTCCAGCGTCCATCTCAATGCCGTCTGTAAACATGTCAATAAAAATGGCTGGAGACTAACGTTTCTGGTTGATAGTTTGACGAAAGTAGGTCTTGAAAGTCGTAAATTAGATGGCTCTTGGAATTACTTGTGTTATTTGCATTCCTTGATTTCTCGTATTATGATGGCTAGTACAACTTGATTTCTGATGAAGACCATGTGTATCATGTACTTGTCAGCATGTATATTTTGTGCGTTTTAAAAAAAGAGAGTAAAAATCTGCAATCTTGCCTTTTGTTCTAAGTGCTGAGTGAATGAATAAAGATTATATCTCTCTGTTTCATTTGATTTATGTTTGTTTTCGTGTCTGCCTGTTGATTTGTAAACACATCTGCGAGTCTGTACATGCGCTTCTTTTTCAGTCTGTTTTTGTGCTTATGTTTGCCTCTCCCCCCCCCCTCTCTATGTGTGTATATGTGTGTGTGTGTTTGTGTGTTTGTGTGTGTTTGTGGGTGTGTGCGTGTGTGTATGTGTGTGTGTGTGCGTGTGTTTGTGTGTGTGCGTGTGTGCGTATGTGTGTGTGCGTGTGTTTGTGCGTCTGTGTGTGTGTGTGTGTGTGTGTGTTTGTGCGTCTGTGTGTGTGTGTGTGTTTGTGCGTAGTTGTGTGTGTTCGTGTTTGTGCGTGTGTGTGTGTATGCGCGCGTGCGCACGTGCGCCAGTTTAACTGCCTGCCCTTTCACGAATTTAGTTCCCCATCTCCTCTACCTCCGCCTCTCCAGAATGAAGCAGCGTGCACGACGAGGGGAAAAATCCCAAATCAGAAGGATTGATTAAAAAAATGGAAAATGGAAATAAAAACCAACGACTCGCAAAAACTACGTTAGACAAGTGTTTTCTTTTCTCTTGCCTGCGGTCAAGCCAGGGAGGGGTCTCGGCGTCTGACAGGAGAACGTCTCGCTCACTCCCCCTGGCTGCTCCAGCGTGTCAGAGTGGACTCCTCAGCCACATATGTCACTGCTGAGTCCGTCTACCGCAGTCTGCTGCACGAGAAGTCCCGCAGCCCGGGACAAAAATGAAAAGTTATTTACGGACGGCCCGACCTAATCCACTTACGACATCGTGGCATTTCGTCTCACTGCAGATTAATTCTTTGATGAAATTGACGACACGAGTGCGCCGTGGGCGGCCTTCATGGGCATCCATGGGTGACGGAACCCCCGTGCTGTCACCGGGGAACAAAGGCGAGGAGCATGGCCGGTGTTTGATGAGAGCCAGGCCCCGCACCGGAATCACTCTGATGAGGGAGTAGGACAATGACCAGGAAAAAAACAACATGGCGGATTCGGGCTTGGTAATACCATTGGTCACCATTCTTCCGACGTTCGGGGAGGGAGATTAGATTTGACGTTTCGAGTAAGCCCTCTGTTTGATGGTAATCAGAGGAAACGAAGCGGTGAGAATAACTGCCGAGTTATGACGATTCCAAGCGTGAAGGAAGGATGCTCAACATAAGGACCGACGAAAGGCCTGCTATGGAAGGACGCACGGAAAAACCCCGACGAGCGGACAGGAAAAACTATTTCTGAAGAAACCCGCCTTTTTCTTCCCTTCACAACAGCGTCTCATAAGGCATTCATGCACAATGGACTCGGGTCTCGAAGTAGAGTCTGATGAATTTCACTGAACAGACTGAGAAAAAAGTGGAAGAGATAAGGATTGTGTTTACTATCGAATGATACGTCGATGGAAAAAACAATTCCATGAAAGAGCCACTGCTATAATCATAACAGTGTCCTGTAAACATGCCAGATGATTAGTTGTCTGATGTACATGTAGTAAAGTCTCGAAGACGGTGTACAATAGTATGCACGAGAAGAGGGGGGGAAAAGTGTTTGTCTATTTAAAAAGAGAGAGGGGAATAACACGCAAATTCCATCGCGAAAATCATCACTGATCCTTATTCAAGCCAGACGAGATGTCGTCTGATATCAGTAAAGTCAGCACAATTCTAGATAATTCAAAACATCAGAGAAGGAAGGGATAAAGGTCACCAATGTACATGTACGATTTGTCTGAAACAAGAGGGACAATTGGCACAAAGGGGCCATTGCAATAGTCACTGCAGCGTTCAGTATGCAAGGCAGGAGAGATGTCTAATGTGTGTGGACTGAAGGGAGGAAAGTAACTTTTGAAGGGCTTATATGAGGGTCCAATTTCTGCAGTGCTAGCAAAACTTTTCAGCAAGTAGGAGGTCTGATAGGCTGGCCAAGAAAAGAGCCAAAGTTCCTGGCAGTGGCGTGTGTGTGTGTGCGTGTGTGTGTGTGTGTGTGTGTGTGTGTGTGTGTGTGTGTGAGAGAGAGAGAGAGAGAGAGAGAGAGAGAGAGATGAAGATGAACAATAAACTAAACAACTTTATTGTTTGGGCCACCGACCCATTACATTGGGAAGAAAAACGCGAACTAAACACCAAGCCATGGGTCACCCCGGGTTTGAAGAGGCTGCTCTACAGGAAGAAAGAGGCGTTCAAGAGCGGTGACCGCGATGAGGTGAAGGCAGTCCAAAGGCAGCTCAACAAGCAGATCAGAGAGGACAAGCGCCGCTTTGCGACCAAGCTGGAGAACAACTTCAAAGAGGGCAACTCCAGGCAGTACTGGCAGGACGTCCAGACAATCACCGGCTACAAGCCAAAGAAAGTCCCTCTCAAGACGACAGATGAGGCGAGGCTGGCAGGAGAGCTGAACAATTTCTACGCTCGGTTTGACCAGCGTGACTTTAGCGAAGAACAAAAGAAAGTCATGGAGGAAGTGTTCAGCCGTCCTTCCACGCCTGTGATCATCACTATCGACGAAGTCCGGGAGACCTTCAAGAAAGTCAAAGCCCGTAGTGCGGCAGGCCCAGACAACATTACAGGCAGGCTCCTACGGGAATGTGGTGACTCTCTCGCCCCTGTTTACCGCGAGCTCTTCCAGCGGTCGCTTGACGAACACTCCATCCCCACAATCTGGAAGAGCTCGACCATCGTCCCTGTGCCCAAGAAGCGTGCACCAGCGACGATGAACGACTACAGGCCTATAGCACTCACCTCTATCCCCTTCAAGTGTGCTGAGAAGCTGGTGCTTCGGAGGTTGAGGTCAGAGACAGAGGAACACCAGGATCCTCTTCAGTTTGCATACTCCCGCAATCGGAGTACTGAAGATGCGATTCTGACCCTCGTTCATAACGTAGCCGACCATCTCGAGAAGCCCTCCTCGTACGCCAGGATCCTCTTCATTGACTTCAGCAGCGCCTTCAACACCATCCAGCCTCATCTGATGATGAGGAAGCTGCTGGAGTATGACGTCAACCCAGTCCTCATCAGCTGGGTCTTCAGCTTCCTCACGAAACGAACACAGCGAGTGCGTGTTGGACAGGTTCTGTCTGACGCCATCACCACTAACACAGGCGCCCCTCAAGGCTGCGTGCTGTCACCCTCGCTCTTCACGCTGTACACCGCCGACTGTCGCCTCAGGGATCTCATGAACCTGCTGCTGAAGTTCGCAGATGACACATCCCTGTCAGGTCTCATCCTGAAGAAGGACGAATCGGCGTACAGAAATGCCGTGGAGGAACTGGTGAAGTGGTGCGACGACAACTTCCTGGAGCTAAACGTGACCAAGACCAAGGAGCTCATCATAGACTTTCGACGAGACAACAAGACCACGGTCGATCCCATCGTCATCAAGGGCGAACCAGTCGAGATGGTTGATACATACAAATACCTGGGCACCATCATCGATAACCAGCTCGATTGGTCACCGAACGTGGACGCCGTGTGCAAGCGGGCGAACCAGAGGCTTTTCTTCTTGAGAAAGCTGCGGCAGTTTCGCGTCAACTCTGAGATTCTCCACCTCTTCTACCAGGCGACGATTGAGAGCGTCGTCTCCTTCAACCAGCTGTGTTACCACAGCAGTGTCAGGAAGGGCGACATGGAGAGGCTGGAGAAGGTCGTGGATGAAGCCGGCGCCATCACTGGCTCCGACCTCCAGCCTCTCAGTGATCGCTACCCCAGTGTGGCCATGAGGAAGATGGGCAAGATTCGATCTGACGACCGCCACCCTCTGCACCAGGCATTCGCGTCATGCGAACCCACTCGTGAATCCTCACGTCGCCTGAGGTGCTGGCCTGCCAGAACAAACCGCATGAGGGATTCGTTCCTCCCGACAGCCATCCGTCTCTTCAACGAGTCTCGGTGAATGGGTAGTATGCATGAAGATTGTTGTGAGACTTGACGTGAATGTGGGACCAGGAGTGACGTGAACTGTGACTGAAGAGTGGGTGATGTGAACTGTGACTGTGAGGATGAGTGATGAGAGTTGTGACTATGTGACCAGGATTGATGTGACATATGACGGAGAGATTGGAGTAAAGTGAACTGGGACTACGAGGACTTGTAGTGCTGTGAACTGTGACAGAAAGGACTATGAATGGTGTGAACTATGTCTGTAACAACAAGGAGTAACATGTGAGAGTGTGTGTGTGTGTGTGTGGGGGGGGGTGTGCATGCGTTATGCGATGATGATCGTGTATG
>JAWQFJ010029080.1:0-5000 GCA_034096865.1 Theodoxus fluviatilis
TTGCAGACGAAACTTATCACATGACAGGGTGACGCCGAATGTCAAATTACTGCTATCTTACGGTCGTAATAATCGGACAAAGTTTGAAAGTTAGTCCCCTAGTGAATGGTGAACTTTTGTGACAGTGTCAGATCTTAATTTCGTCTAAATAACATGTGTAGTATGTATTCATACCCCTGTCTATCACAGTCTGAGATATCTTCTCACTGTCTGGCAAAAATGAGACTCAAATGCTGTCCGCAATACAACGCAACTAGTTCCCATGAAAATGAAAGCCATTTTGCCGCCTGCATGTGTTTATCACGCGAGCTTCAGCGAGAAAGGGCGTGGCTGTGGAGTGGAATTTCGCTATTCCGTCAATTGACCTTTGAGGGAGGCAGTTTTTGAGCATTCTGTAAACCCGAGTCAGTGTTGACTCTGGCACAGTTCGCAATGAATGCGCAATAGACTTGACCTTTCGCATTACAGCCTTGCGCCAAAAATAGTTCGTTCTGATACAATTTTTCTCTTCACTTTTTACAGAAATTATTCAGATGTCAAAACTTGTTTCCATTTGAACACAAACATTTTATTGAATCGAATAAACGCTTGTTTGCTGTCTCAACAAGAGTAAGTTAAGAGTTTTGTGCGAAATAGTTTTAGAACTACTTTAACGGCGTATGTCAGGGAGCACATCGGCTATCCCACAAGCCTCTCGTGTGACCTCCGTTTGCATAAATTGGCCAAAAACCTTCCATCACGTGATGTGAACTGTGCTAGAGATACTTTTGCCGGTAGGCGAAATCTCTAGTTTACTAGAATGGTTTTTGAGATATCAGCTTCTAAGTGGGACTGAATTTCAGATCTTACATGCAAATGACGTCACGCTATTGATGACGTCAAATTTGGCTATTCCGTCAATTGTCATTTCAATAATTTTTAGAGAGGTGCTTCGATTATACGACCTTAGAAAACCACTTTTTCTTCAAACCTCGATTCTGAAAATTTGATACATTCACTCGGACTTAACTTCCAGTAAGTGTGCGAAATCTCAAGGAAATCCGTCCAGTAGTTTTTGAGATATAAGCCGTGGAGTCGGGACAGACACACACACACACACACACACACACACACACACACACACACACACACACACAGATAAAGTCTGTAGGACCTCCAGTAAACCTGGAGGGATAAAGTCTGTAGGACCTCCAGTAAACCTGGAGGGATAATGCTCATTATCTAAGCCTCACAGGAAAGATGAATAGTTTTCAGTGGGAGAGAAATACGTTGTCACGAAGAAGAAAATAGAACTTGTCTGGAAAAAGAAATTGTCCACCATCACTTTCCTCAATGAGGTTCTGTGTCCTTGACCTTATGTTCTGTGTCCTTGACCTTATGTTCCGTGTCCTTGACCATAGGTTCTGTGTCCTTGACCTTATGTTCTGTGTCCTTGACCTTATGTTCTGTGTCCTTGACCATAGGTTCTGTGTCCTTGACCTTATGTTCTGTGTCCTTGACTATAGATTTCGTGTCCTTGACCATAGGTTCTGTGTACTTGACCTTATGTTCCGTGTCCTTGACCATAGGTTCCGTGTCCTTGACCATAGGTTCTGTGCCCTTGACCTTATGTTCCGTGTCCTTGACCATAGGTTCTGTGACCTTGACCATATGTTCTCTCCTTGACCATAGGTTCTGTGTCCTTGACCATAGGTTCTGTGTACTTGACCATAGGTTCTGTGTCCTTGACCTTATGTTCTGTGTCCTTGACCATAGGTTATGTGTCCTTGACCATAGGTTCCGTGTCCTTGACCTTATGTTCTGTGTCCTTGACCATAGGTTCTGTGTCCTTGACCATAGGTTCCGTGTCCTTGACCTTATGTTCTGTGTCCTTGACCATAGGTTCTGTGTCCTTGACCATAGGTTCTGTGTCCTTGACAATAGGTTCTGTGTCCTTGACCTTATGTTCTGTGTCCTTGACCATAGGTTCTGTGTCCTTGACCATAGGTTCTGTGTCCTTGACCTTGTTCTGTGTCCTTGACCATAGGTTCTGTGTCCTTGACCATAGGTTCTGTGTCCTTGACCATAGGTTCTGTGTCCTTGACCATAGATTCTGTGTCCTTGACCTTATGTTCTGTGTCCTTGACCATATGTTCTGTGTCCTTGACCATAGGTTCCGTGTCCTTGACCATAGGTTCTGTGTCCTTGACCATAGGTTCTGTGTCCTTGACCATAGGTTATGTGTCCTTGACCATAGGTTATGTGTCCTTGACCTCATGTTCTGTGTCCTTGACCTTATGTTCTGTGTCCTTGACCTTATGTTCTGTGTCCTTGACCATAGGTTCTGTGTCTTTGACCATAGGTTCTGTGTCCTTGACCATAGGTTCTGTGTCCTTGACCATAGGTTCCGTGTCCTTGACCATAGGTTCTGTGTCCTTGACTATAGGTTCTGTGTCATTGACCATAGGTTCCGTGTCCTTGACCATATGTTCTGTGTCCTTAACCATAGGTTCTGTGTCCTTGACCATAGGTTCCGTGCCCTTGACCATAGATTCTGTTACCTTGACCATAGGTTCTGTGTCCTTGACCATAGGTTCTGTGTCCTGGACCATAGGTTTTGTGTCCTTGACCATAGGTTCTGTGTCCTTGACCTTATGTTCTGTGTCCTTGACCATAGGTTCTGTGTCCTTGACCATAAGTTCTGTGTCCTTGACCATATGTTCTGTGTCCTTGACCTTATGTTCTGTGTCCTTGACCATAGGTTCTGTGTCCTTGACCATAGGTTCCATGTCCTTGACCATAGGTTCCGTGTCCTTGACCTTATGTTCTGTGTCCTTGACCATAGGTTCTGTGTCCTTGACCATAGGTTCTGTGTCCTTGACCATAGGTTCCGTGTCCTTGACCTTATGTTCTGTGTTCTTGACCATAGGTTCTGTGTCCTTGACCTTATGTTCTGTGTTCTTGACCATAGGTTCTGTGTCCTTGACCATAGGTTCTTTGTCCTTGACCATAGTTTCTGTGTCCTTAACCATAGGTTCTGTGTCCTTGATCATAGGTTATGTGTCCTTGACCATAGGTTCTGTGCCCCTTGACCATATGGATCAGCATTGATTGCGGTCAAGAGGGATACTTTTTTCTTCTTCCACTTGCATGAGATTTAGAGTGTAGCTGTGCTGTAGATAAGATATCAGAGGGATTTGGGAAGGAAACTTGGGTTGAGGGCGTGCTCGTTTTAATAGATTTTGAGCTATTTTAGTATTTCAATATTTATGCTCTTTATATGAGCCTCACAAGAAAGATAATTATTTTCTATAAACATGTTATCAAGAAGAAGAAAATAAAACTTGCCTAAAAGAAAATACATGTTTTTTTTTAATCTAAGATACCCGTTACATTTTACGAATTACATCCCATTACATTGGTGAAGAGGATTTGAATATATTTATTTGGAGGAATAAGGGAAATTTATGGGAAAACTATTGTGTAGTGCTAGTTTCATCTCTTTGATGAGAATATCTTGAGAGGAATGAAGAAGGGATATTGAAACAGGCACTACTGGTCCATGTGTCGTGCCTAGATCCTGAAAGTGCCTAAGTTCTTGAATTAGGCAGTCTCTTGCCTAATTCGCGAAATACGCAATGGCTGTGCCTAATCTGTGAAATCAATGTTGACTTTTGCCTAATTTGTGAAATTTTATGATTTAGGCTGCCTATTTCATCAATTAGGCAGCCTAAGTCATGAAATTAGGCAAAGTTTTGATTTAGGCGCGACTGCTGTACAATTTAGGCAGAGAAATCTACACAATAGGCAAAAACCTTGCCTAGTATGTCAAATCAATTGCGTGTCAGTGTTAGCCAAATCTGCGTGTGTGCGTGCCTGTCACTGCATAGCATAGCCATATATTACGAAATAACTTTAATCTCCAACCGTTTGTGTTGTTCCAAAAAGCATGTGTAGTGCTAGCAGTAAATCCTATGTCACAAAACAAGCAAAGAAATGTTTTTGCAAGTTGGCATAAAAAAAGTTGTCATAAAAAGGTGGCATCCCTTATTTTAGTTTGCAATTGATTTGGTTAGATGTGACGGATCACCCAATTGATTTGTAAAGCAAGTCTACTCTCTGAGTGATTGTGATTGAACCGAGTGGTTGACAGGGTGACAACATTATTGGAGAATGGGGAGGGTCCGGGGGAAATTCTATGTCACTTTTGACTACAGAAAATCCTTCTATTCAGTCAAAGGAAAAGCCACCGTGGAAAAAAGTATTGAAAACCTGGGTGTGCCAACTTAATTTCTTTATTGCCAAAAGCTTTTTACCAAATTTCAACACTCGCGTCTGCTGGCGAAACTCCCTGCCCGATTTCAGTTTTTGTCCGGCGGGAATGCGACAGGGCGCCATAGAGTCTCCTTCCACTCTTGCCGCAGCGAGGCATGCTGCATTGACGAGTGTGGACAAAGGGTTTAGAAAAGGGCTGCATTGACCACGACCACGACAAACAGTTGCATGACGGGAGTCTTTAAAACGCATGAATGGTGTTGGGTGTCGAGATCTGCCGCATGGGCGGAAGCGATGTCAATGCGCTCTTTCAAACTCTCTGTTATCGAAAAGCAGTTGAAATCCGACGAAGAGTTGACAAGCCCGCGTCCTTCTCCACTCCACCCCCAATACCGCCACCCCTTTTGCCGTTCCTTCTGTGTGTGTGTGTGTGTGTGTGTGTGTGTGTGTTTTCGTGTGTGTGTGTGTTTGTGTGTGTGTGTGTGTGTGTGTGTGTGTGTTGGTGTGTGTTTGTGTGTGTGTGCCTGTGTATCGTTGTGTCCGTGAATGCATGCACGCGTGTGTAAGTATCTGTGTGTGTAAGTGTATGTGATCAATTCTCTCTCTCTCTCTCTCGCGCGCGCGCGCGCTTTCGAACTCCAGAGGCAAGAAGTACAGTTAGGGTATAGCGTTTACAAAGGCCAAAGTCGACACCTTTATCAGCAAGCTGCAAGACTTGCGAGACAACTAATTATAGCTTATTTAGG
>JAWQFJ010029080.1:10000-12500 GCA_034096865.1 Theodoxus fluviatilis
GACTTGGTTATCAGGAATCATTCCTGGAGTCGGGAAATACGTTCCCACCCATCAGATAGAGATAGAGAGTGATCTAGTCTCAGGGACTGTGAAAGTAGCAGTTCTAGATGGGATGAAAGGCTGTGAAAGCTTTGATGTCATTTTGGGTAATGACCTAGTGCAACCTGCCAGGCAGGTCAAGCTAACCCTAACTTCACCCCAGGTGGTGACAGCAGATAGGGAGAAGGAGACAGGTTTCTCAGCATGTGAGGTGACACGTGCGCGTAGAAGAGAAGCAGAAAGGGAGATAGATATCTCGGAGACCTTCCTAGGAGAGAATTCAGAGACAGTAGTCCGAGGAGAGAAGTCAGACCTAGAGGTCAAAGACAGGAGTCAGACAGGGAAGTCGGACACAGAAGTCAGCGACAGGAGTCGAAAGGAAGAGTCAGATATAGGGCAGGACAGTGACGTATCTAGCCAGGGATCAGAGGGGAGTGCAGAGGCGGATGCCAGTACAGGCACCCCAGTGGAGGTAGACTCAAACAAAGGAGACAACCTGTTAGAGGAACAGACGGGAGATAGAGAAGAAGTGTTGATGGAAGTGGAGAGAGAAAACAAGGCAAGCGTGAGAGCGTGTCTGGGTTTATCAGCTCCTACTGATAGTGGTGTGAATGTCATGATGAGTGACAGAGATGAAGGAAGCGGTGAGGGTGACTGCGCTCTGATGAAGCATGAGAAGTACAAGAGAGATGTACGGAGTGAATGCCATTTGGTATCAGATGTCCTATGTAGGAAAGGGCCTGAGACTGGCGTAGGAGAAGTTCGTTTCTTGGAGATTACCCAGGGAGATCAGTGCGAGGAAAGAGCATGTAAGGGTAAGCAGAAGCAAGCAGAGACCAGTCCAGCAAACTGTGAGAGGTGTGTATGTTGCCCTGTGGTGACTGTGGAAGGAAGAGACGTGTGTGTGAAAGAAGAGGAGGAGAGGACAGTTGAAGGAATGATGAGTGTACTACAGCCCCATGTGGCCATGGAGGACTGCATGAGGGAGGTGAGGACCGAATCTTGTGTAGAGACAAGGATGGAAAGTGCTGAGCCCATTGAGACCCCAGGTGGTGGGTGGACAGTGCGTGTTAATGACTGTCCCGGCGAGGCAAAGCAGAGAGGGAGAAGATGGCGTGAATGGAAGAAACGGAAGAAAGGAAGAGGAGTTTGAACTTGGAGGAATGGTCGAATGGGGATGAGAAAATAGATATGTCTGACTGACTAGACCTATAGTTCACTAGTTGACGACTATGACCAGAAACACGTGTAACCTTTCACGGGTAAAAGCAAACATGTGTCTATCCTTCTGTGTTTTCCCCCCTTTTGTCTTTGCATGCAACGGTATTGATGTATTCACAATGGATAGTGATTAGAAAATGTGTAACTATCAGAGAAGGTTATAACTTTACATGAAGTAGACAAATGACGTGTTAAATAGTCATTTAACCCCCCCATCGTGAATTCCAAATCCCCTGTAATTCACGACATTAGGTGTGGAGATGTCATGAGTAGAGAGATTTTTGCTTAAGTTGGTTCAATGTACTCATTTACCCATTCATCGTGAATTCCAAATCCCCTGTAATTCACGACTTTTAGGTGTGGAGATGTGATGAACGAAGATATTTTTGTTGTAAGTTAGTTAAATGAATAGTTTATGAGCCAGCCAGTTCTCAAATCTAGCCTTTAGATAAACCAGCCAGCAGTTATGAAATTGTGTCAGGGTGGGAAGATTTTGAAAGGGACAAAGGAAATGTGGACGTTTCTACTGCGTATGGCCTGTGCCAAAAATAGGACTGGTCAGTGTGTGTAGACAAAGGGACCCAGTCTCGTGACGCCGACCTTGTGATGCCGATCGCTTGATCAACAACTCGTGACTATAGGAGACAAAGGAATTCACCTTGTAAACAAGGTCCCATGACCAGGAGTCTCGTGACCAGGGCAAGATGGCGTCTGGAGAGCGATTGGTCAGTACAGGACACTGAACGCGTCTATAAATTCTTCCACGGCCCTCCCTCACTCTCTTTCTCACCGACTACCATCGCCACCCTTGGACGGGTGACGTGAAGCCCAGGTCAACCAGATGGGCGGGATGAAATCCCGCCACGCGACCCGAGAGAGCATCAGGCAGCCAGGCCTGATTAGACCTGACCGCGTCCTAGCAGACGCCTGACCCTGTTCAAGCCTCCACGCCCGACCCACGCAAATCGACACGATGATGCAACAGCCCACCAGAGACCAGGCCGGCCTGACCACGCCACGCCTGACCTACTCCACGTTTCAGCTCGGAGGGGAGATGATGGATGGAACCCTCCCTTCCACTCGTACCATGCTTCAACGAGCCCTGACCAGGCTATAAATCACACAACTAGTGACCCCACCGTTCTTCACCCCTATCAGAAAGACACTACGTTCAACGGCGGTCAGCAGAGACTGACGCAATCAGATAAGTGTTGTAACTCAAAGGCTGGCTGGCTAAACC
>JAWQFJ010029081.1:0-22500 GCA_034096865.1 Theodoxus fluviatilis
TTCCTGGACACTGTACCCGAGTTTCAAATCTCGGCATTTCTCGCGAGAACGGGCATTTATAAACGTTGTTTAGCTTAAGATTACACCCGAATCATGCGGACCGTTAAGGTACATGGAGAACAGTATCGCCGAGCAAGACGTTTGTCACAAAACGCAGATACATTAACGCGGCCGGATCTTAGCATAACTCCCCGGGCGTGCGAGTCATGTGACTGTAAGGCCGAGATTTCAAAACTTGGGTACAGTGTCAGGAAATGTTGGCTAGAACGACTCTTTCAGCGTTAGGCCTTGCAAGAAAACAATTCTTATAAAAATACACCATTTAACATTAAATGTTGAAAGGTGAGTACATGCATGTATATATGTTACAGTCAAATCGGGAAATCAGGCATTCTCCGAGAATGCCTGAAAGTTTAGGCATTCACAGTAAATCCCTGGTTTGATCAGGCAATACCGGTAATGACTGAAAATTTTCAGGCATTATCAGGAAATGACTAAAAACTACTTGTACAAATTTCCCGTTTTGCCTGACTGTTAGTGTTAGGCAAAACGGGTTGTTCTGACCTTGTCTGTTTTTACATAGTCTGCCTTGCATGAATTTTTAGCGAGTTTCTCTTCCATGTGTGACCTAAGACCTTGTCTGTTTTTATATAGTCTGTGTTGCGGAAGAATGTAAAGTGATATAATCGTGTAAGATTGTTTGTGTTTGTGGAGGTGGTTTGTTTAAGTAGCTAAAGAATTGTGTATTGCTTTAACGTGTTATGCTGTGGGAAAACGGACGCGTTCACCTCTCTTTGTTTTGCCCTGAACAAAGGCACGTGAGCACGTGAGTATGGATGAGTCAGCAGTCTCTTTGTTAGTTGGGGAGGGGGTAGGTGTGGTCATTGCTCTTTGTTGTGGATAGGGGGGGTGGGGACTTCAAGCCTCCCTTACTTCCTATGCTGTAGGCAACTGGCCCTATGATTGGATCCCAGGGGCGGAAACGGAAGGGCCTGATGGGGAATAGTCAAGCAGTATATATACATTGTCGATGCTATGGTACGTAAGTGAGAGCGCCGAGCGATAGCATGTAGGAGCGAGGAGAGCTCGTGGGGCTGTTGGCGCGTGTTGAAGCGCATCCGCCATTATATGCCATGTCCAGTCCGGAATAAACATCAAGTAAGTTACACCTGCCTGAGTCCATCTTCCTACCTTCCTGGCGAAAGCGAGGACGAATCGCAAGCAGACCACCTAGTAGTGACACTGGAGCCTGGAGGCACTGGAGAGGTCAGTGGTCACTATTGTTTCTGTAACACTGGTTCCCAGACGGGGAAAAAGTAGTGAAGTATGGACGTGGAAGGCGAGAAACGTGTGACGAGGTCGGCCGCCGCACGCGATGATGCGACAGAACAACCGGCAGCGGACATGTGGACGATGATGAAGTTTCTGCTCGACGAACAGAGATAGCAGCAGAAGAAAGAAGAAGAGGAGAAAGAAAAACAGAGAGAACGGCAGCGACAGGAGGAGAAGGCAGAGCAGCAGAAGAAGAAAGAAGAGAAAGAGCGGCGGTGGCGGGAGGAGAAGGCAGAGCAGCAGAAGAAGGAAGAAGAGAAAGAGCGGCGGTGGCGGGAGGAGAAGGCAGAGCAGCAGAAGATGGAAGAAGAGAAAGAGCGGCAGCGGCAAGAGGAGAAGGCAGAGCAGCAGAAGAAGGAAGAAGAGAAGGAGCGGCAGCGACAGGAGGAGAAAGAGCTGCAACAACAGCAAGAAGCAGAAGAAAAGCGACAGAGAGAACAGCGGCAACGACAAAAAGAGGAACAGAGAGAACGGCAGCGACGGGAGGAGGCAGAACAAAGGAGACAGGAAAATGCGGCTTTTCTGGAGAAGATTTGCCTGGGGAAGAAAGGAGAGTTCGGCCGCCTCGAATCGCCAGCAGCGACAAGCTTCGAGGGACAGGAGCGAAGCCTCGGCTCCCATGGCGAGGGACAGGACGGAGATGTTGCACGGGACGCGGTGGTAGACCTCCAGGGGAGACTGGGGGAAGGGCCGGGATCCTCTGAACGAAAACCCCCTCCTCCGACCCCCTTCCTGACCTCCGGCGATCATCAGGCGTATGCGCCACTCCAAGCCGAGGCGCCTGCTTTCGTCCCGGCCGGGGAGGGGACCTGCATGACCGCTGCCCGACCTCTACAGCAAAGGCCTCAGACCGATGACGACGGGGCCTCGCGGGGGGCCTACCGGGTGCAACCTGGGGTCACGGCGGA
The DNA here is from genome assembly GCA_034096865.1 of Theodoxus fluviatilis. Taxonomy (NCBI): domain Eukaryota; kingdom Metazoa; phylum Mollusca; class Gastropoda; order Cycloneritida; family Neritidae; genus Theodoxus; species Theodoxus fluviatilis. Next base: position 2,241 of record JAWQFJ010029081.1, read on the forward strand.
CAGGAATGGCCAGGGACAGAGGGAGGAGAGTCTCAACCCATGTGTCAACAAGGAGGCTGCAAACCTCCCTGGCGCTGTTAACAGAGAAGCGCCGAAGCAGACGACGTGGGAGCAGACAGGGCAGCTGGGGGAAACCCCTCTAGAAGTAACCCCGGGTGTAGGGCCGCTCCAGGGCATGCTGCAGGCGGTGCAAGTGTCCGCAAGGGCACACCTGCAGCGCAACGCCAAGCTGGCCCCGTCACAGGCAGGACGGCGGAGGAAACGTGCCCGACCATGGAGGGTGGGCCGTGACCGTCGCTGGAAGTACCGAGGGGTGTGCCGCGTTCAGCAGCACTCTTGCGCCCGACTCCGGATGGTGGACCGTGCCCGTCGGGGGAGGCACAAAGGAGAACCTCCGCCCGGCTGGTAGGCGGAGCCCACGCGGACAACCGACCCCTCGACATCGATGTGGAGTGACTGGAGGGAGAGGGAGCCTTGGGTCGCCCTCCGAAGGTGAGAGCGACGAGGGGCCGGCCCAGGCGCATGTGCGGACGCACAGTGGTGTGGCAGGACCATGGCCCTATGATCTGGGAGTAAAGGTTACCGCGAGAAAACCTAGATCCCTCCATCGGGTCTTGCCACCAGATTCGTCCCTCTCTTCCCACCACGTGGACCACCAAGATGAGTACAACCAAAGACCCTCTACAACAAGAAGGGCAATGCCCATACGACTCACATGCTTGACCTTGACCTTTATATGACCTTGACCTTCAGGTGACCTTCAAGGTCAAGGTCAAACAACTAAACCTACCAATGACATCATACACAAAGAAATGCTCTACACATTTTTCCTACCAAAATACATGTGGCCTTGACCCAAGGTCAAGGTCATCCAAGGTCATGCAACACAAAGCTGTTAATTCAAGACATAGGAAGCACAATGGTGCTTATTGGCACTTTCTACCATGAGATATAGTCACTTTTAGTGGTTCACTACCCCATTTTGGTCACATTTCATAAGGGTCAAAGTGACCTTGACCTTGATGATATGTGACCAAATGTGTCTCATGATGAAAGTATAACATGTGCCCCACATAATTATTAAGTTTGAAACAGTTATCTTCCATAGTTCAGGGTCAAGGTCACTTCAAAATATGTATACAATCCAACTTTGAAGAGCTCCTGTGACCTTGACCTTGAAGCAAGGTCAACCAAACTGGTATCAATAGATAGGGCTTGCTTTGACCTATATAATACTTGTAGCTGAGGTCGCCATTCTTAATAACGTGGGAGAAAATTGGGAAAATGTGAAAATTGACTGTTTTTGAGACCACATTTATGGCTCCTGTGACCTTGACCTTGAAGCAAGGTCAAGTCACTATGTATGTTTTTTGAGGCCTTGTCATCATACACCATCATGCCACATTTGGTGTTGATAGACTTAATAGTCTCCGAGAAAAATCCAACGTTTAAGTTTTTTACGGACGGACGGACGGACGCCCGCCCGCCCGGACGGACGACACGGCTCAGTACATAGACTCACTTTTGCTTCGCATGTGAGTCAATAAGATGGTTCATCCGGTCACTTCCGGCGAAATTAGGGTCACGCGCGCCACCAAGCGGTAACGGTGTCGCTCGAGTCAAGGAAGACAACTTCCACATACCGCGTCAGCATAACAATTTACAGTGGATCGTGGAATCCTCTTATTGTGAACTTCAATTGAGGGACAGGAAAAAAATTTCACACTAAGCGGAATGTCACATTAAGAGGGTTGATTTCAGTCATACAATGAACTGAAGGGAAATTAAAAGGTTGTGGCTATTTCAGACACTGACTATACAGCGAGCGCACTGCTTAATATTACATTACTCGTTCGTCATACCTCGAGCTTTTTCTGAACTCATCTATGCGTGTCCACAGAAGTCGTAGTCGTGATTAGCCGGTCAAAAATGTCGACCACGAAGAAGAAATCAAGGAGGTGACCATTGCAGTGCGAATCATTGTGTTAACTCGCGCTATGCGTGTCCACAGAAGTCGTTTTTTCGTTTTCCGTGGAAAAATAAAGAGAGGTAAGTAATGATTATATAAATGTGTTTTGATTGGCTGGAGCGGGAGGGAGAGAACAGTGAGCGTGACCGGGAGGCGGAGTTTGTTATTATCGGTGCATGATCTTTAGGCTGGAGTGAAGCCGGCGCAGGGGGCGTGGCTTCGGGTTTGTTGACATCCGAGCACTGCATTGCTTGGAGTCGGGTCATGTTTATCTTCTCAGTGGGAGAGTGAAATATTTTCAGGTGGGATCCTTGTATAGACTTCGATGTTTCTCAACTTTGGGGTTGTTGAGAATTGAGAGGGGAGTTTCTCGTGTTGACATTTCTGTTTGTTGACAGGTCTTTTTTTGAAGGATTTGGTGAGCGGGGAGGAGGAGTAGTGGACTTAATTGCCAACATGCATCGCTCACGCGGTATGTGGAAGTTGTCTTCCTTGACTCGAGCGTCACCGTTTCCGCTTGGGGCGCCACGGTCAGCTCCGTCATCATGTTTTATATAGGCCGAGTGCCGGATGAACCATCTTATTGTATAGGGTCTTTGATGCAACTGCGGGCCTGGATGGTTGGGTGAGGACTGTAGCGGCCAAAATAGTAACCCGGCCAAAACAGTGTCCGGAAGTCATCGCAGAGTTACCTGCGAGGGACGTGCTGAAAATTCAACTCTAAAAAGAGACGGCACCCGCCACTCCGCCTGACTGACTTGGCACGCCCGGTGAGTTATGCTAAGATCCGGCCGCGTTAATATATGTGCGTTTTGTGACAAACGTCTTGCTCGGCGGTACTGTACTCTATGCACCTTAACGGTCCGCATGATTCGGGTGTAATCTTAAGCTAAACGACGTTTATTGGCGCTGCTGAAATGGTCGAAGTCGGAAACGTTTGGAACGTCGTTTAGCTTGAGATTAGACCCGAATCACGCGGACCGTTAAGGTGCATGGAGTACAGTACCGCCGAGCAAGACGTTTGTCACAAAACGCACATATATTAACGCGGCCGGATCTTAGCAGAACTCCCCGGGCGTGCCAAGTCAGTCAACGGTCGCATTTTATAAAACCAGACTAAAAATAGATTACAGGGAGGTGACTCCCATATTATTTCCGGCAGGGGAGACGACTTAGCACGGGAAAAAACTTTTTTGAACGCTACATTATGTGTTAAACTACACAAATGCACCAAAAACACAAAAACTCGTAAAGCAACTAATGCGTCGTTTGTCGGGATATATTCCATGCGAAGAACACGTGCAGGAGCGGAAAATTGCATAAAGAGAGAGCCGAGCAGATAACTCTGCGATGACTTCCGGACACTGTTTTGGCCGGGATACTATTTTGGCCGCTACAAGGCCTGCCACGTCCCACACTGCCCCGGGGATCCCAACTGCAACGCACGAGGCGCTTGCAGCGCCACCTTCGACCCCCCAAGGTACAACCAAGTCCCATATACGGCTGTTCTCGCTTGCATAGACTGGTGCTGATCTTTTTCCGCAGATGCATGCATTCTTATTGCCAGAACAATCATTATGTAGGTGTGACTGTGTAACGCACTGACCAGTTCGCCTTAAGGCCTGCCTTCGCACACGAGGCAATTCCACACGCCACACACGGACTGACAAAAATATGTCCCAATGGCAGAGCGCTACTGACGCCTTTGCTCCACTATTGCCAGCCGTGATTGGCTGCCACAATGACGCTTGCGAGATTGCTAGGGCAATATATCGCCTCGTGATCCACGGCCTTAAGATACTCTCATCAGTAGACATACATGTAGTTACATCTTTCTCAGAGCTTTACTTGGAAGTTTCCATCGAAAGCCAAGTTAACATCACAGACATGCGTAACATGTTTATCGAATCCAGTATGTGCCCCTTTTCCAACCTCACAATTTCATTTTGATAAATCAGGCGTGGTTTAACCTCTGAAGACGAAAAACTATGAACAATAAAGCTAAGTAGCTCGATACGTATATTTATTAGTTTATATTAGATTAAAGGTACTTTGCCATCTTCCTTGCACAACTGTCATTACAGCAATGAATGTATCAAATACGTACTTACAGACACATTCCCATCAACCGTCACTCGCAGTGTCGTCAAGCAGATGAAGATGAATGGAGTTTAACGTTCTACCGGACTCTGTGAGTTACGTAAGGCCACTGTAAACAGGAAGTTATGAGAGAGTCGTAATCTTCTCATGACCTACACTTGTGCGGCACTCGAACACATACGCAACATTCTTGGCACCGCCTACTTACTTGGCTACCATTCCCCAGATGCTGGAACTGCCAGACGGGATGGATGGGCGCAGCCTGTGACGAGCAGTGCCTGCACGGCACCGAGACGCCTCGTAACTCAGGTCAGTGTCGGTGTGACGAGGGCTGAGCTGGCGTGGGCTGCGACTCGGAGTGCTCTGGCAAACGGACACATCCAGAACGGACACTGCGTGTGCGTCTACGTCACGGGCTGGAAGGGATGCATCTGCGACTTACCTCGATGTCCTGGTTTCTTCAACCTCGACTGCAGCGGAAGAGGTGAGACCTTTGTGTGTGGCTCAGCATGGCCCATCTGTGTGTCTTGGTTGCGTTGATGATGTGTTGAGAATGGTTCTGTGAGTGAAGAAGATGGCGCATTACATTCTTTTTCTGAATCAAACGACTTCAAGTTACCTATCGTCCGCTGAAGAAAATGCCGATGGAACAGTAGAGTGGCTTGGGTCTGTAAAAATTGATCAACGGCTACTTCTTCTGCACAGTATGTTAATTCTTTGGTGCAGCCTGTAATGATCCTCTATGTACCTGTTTGATATATGTTTTAATGTATTTAGAAAGAAATACACACACACACACATATATATATAGTAGTATCAAAGGAACGAGCAAACAAACAAGCCCCACTCAGCTTCAAATTTTCGGCTTTATTAGCCTTCCTCAGGAGTATACTGAAGGGTTTGAAAATTCAACTCCGGGTTTCCACGTCACACATGACGTCATACGTTGGCGTAGCCTGTCACACTGCTCTACCGCGATTGGCGAATCGGAGGGGGGGGGGAAGGGGGGGAGGGGAGGGGGAGGGGAGGGGGAGGGGAGGGGAGGAGGGGGAAGGGGGGAAGGGGGAAGGGGGAAGGGGGAAGGGGGGAAGGGGAAGGGGAAGGGGGGGAGAAGGGGGAAGAAGGAGGGGGGGCGAGGGAGGGGGAAGCGGGAACGTGTGGAGGGGGAGTCATACCAGTAGGTCTGCTCTCCACAAGTGGTCAGCTTCGCATACACTCACCCGTACTAGCATATCAGGTCTCACTCTCACTAAGACCCACATTCACCCGTCTCCCCTCTCACAGGAGTACCACCATTCATAAATGCCCTGCAGAGTCACAGTCAAAGTCAAACGATCCACTGGGGAGGATCAAAAATGGAAGAACCATTATGGCAAAGTGTTCAATCCATTCGGTGTCAAAGTTGAGAGTTTGCCCATCCAGAAACGTTCCCGTCTGCGTCGTCCTTCAGTGCTGTCTGTGTAGGATTTCTCTACCGGCATGCATCTGAGGTCGTGCAGTGTGTGGTTGGGTAGGGAGAAATGTTCAGTAATGAGAGTGCAGGTGTTCTTGTTGGTGTTGATGTTCGAGCGATGCTGGTAGAAGCGTTGTTTTAGTGAGTTGCTTGTTTCTCCGACATACTGTGTATGGTTGCATCTATTGCAATACAGGATGTATATGAGATTGGATGTCGTGCATGTGAGTTTGTGTCTGATATGGAATTTTTCATTGGTTTGTTGGCTGGTGAATGTGCGGCCTTCCACAAGATGACACTGGCAGACGACACAGCGGGAACTCTGGCATTTGTAGGAGCCAGGGTTGGCATACTGGCAGACGACACAGCGAGAGAGAGAGAGAGAGAGAGAGAGAGAGAGAGAGAGAGAGAGAGAGAGAGAGAGAGAGGTCAAAAGAAATAGTTGGTACAATGGTGGTACAAGGTGTAAACCCCGAGCAGTTTGCACACAAACACCAATGTATAAGAAAAAAAGACAGAATATAAAAATATGTTGTAGATGTACTGAACAAGAAGGGCAAAGCCCATACGACTCACATGCATGACCTTGACCTTTACATGACCTTGACTTTCCGGTGACCCTCAAGGTCAAGGTCAAACAACTACACCTAGCAATGACATCATACACTAAGAAATGCTTTACACATTTTTCCTACCAAAATACATGTGGCCTTGACCCAAGGTCAAGGTCATCCAAGGTCATGCAACGCAAAGCTGTTAATTCAAGACATAGGAAGCACAATGGTGCTTATTGGCACTTTCTACCATGAGATATGGTCACTTTTAGTGGTTCACTACCCCATTTTTATCACATTTCATAAGGGTCAAAGTGGGGCTCTGTGGCCGAGTGGTTAGCGCGCTGGACCTACAGTCGCTTGCGGCCAGTGGGTACGGCGTTCGAAGCTGCGCGGTTTCCAGAGTTGCATTCTTGAGCAAGATGCTTAACTCGCATTGTTTCTCCCCACCCAGGAGTAAAACCGGGTACCTGTGAGGGCAATATTGGCAAAAACGTTGTGCGATTAACCCTTGTATGCGGCCAAGCGCCAGCATCGGGTTGGAATACTCCCCAGGGAGCGGAGTTGGTGCTGGTACCTGACTGTGTGCGTCTTAAATGTCTGTCACTATGTTTGTTGTGAGGTACCAGTGAGGATTGATAAAGATGCCCAGTGATCAGGGGGTAAAGTGTAAGCGGTTTGAGACCCAGACAAAGGGTGTAAGTCGCTATAAAAAAACCACACCTTTACCTTTACCTTTTTCAAAGTGACCTTGACCTTGATGATATGTGACCAAGTGTGTCTCATGATGAAAGTATAACATGTGCCCCACATAATTATTAAGTTTTAAACAGTTATCTTTCATAGTTCAGGGTCAAGGTCACTTCAAAATATGTATACAATCCAACTTTGAAGAACTCCTGTGACCTTGACAGGTCAACCAAACTGGTATCAAAAGATATGGCTTACTTTGCCCTACATACCATATATGGTCAAAAGTACGGAGGTGAGCAGAGAGCTGTTACATGAGTTCCTAAAAGTAAACTTTATGAAAACTTAACAGTTTTGCATGAATATGGTAGGATTTGTCATGAGAATCAACTACACAACACATAAATTTAAGATGATGCTTTGTTTGGTTGCATTTTTGAAAAAAGATTTTAAGTCTGTTCACAACATTAACACCGTCACACATTTCAAACACACACTGTATAAACTTTAAAAAGTGGAACTCTTTATTATTACATCTTGAGAACTCACCACATGAGTCAAAACTGTCATACACATTACAAATTTGAACTGAAAACTAGTAAACAAAGACTTTAGAAAAGATAATAACGAGTCTGTTCACAACATAACGCCACAACACAATTCCTCATTGAAAGTCATGCTTTAAGCATTAAATATGTCAATTTTAGTATTAAACAGTTTTTAGATGTATTCTAAATGTAACAAACACATATTTAAAGAAAAGCAATTGCATTGGGAATGTATATATCATTAGATACATACTTCAGTCTTTCGACCATTTTAAATGGTTACATTTTTTCCATTTAAGCACATCTGTTGGACCAATGTACTTATTCTCACAGTCCAAGTTTAGCAATGGACATCAGAAAACTTAAAAGTGAAGTCAGAAAATAAAAATAATTGAATATACTCTTTGTAAACCCCAAAAATTGAATTCTGATCAATGTCTGTTCACAACATTACACCGTTACAAACTTTTTTAAAATAAAAAGTGACAAATTTTAAATTCGGAATCAGGAACAATGTTTCAGAAGGTGCATAAGGAAGACAGCTACATTTTGCACTCCTTCCCATGCACACCATGCTCTTATTACGTGCAGTAAAAAAAAAAGTGCGTGTTTGTTCATAACATAACACCATTTTGTTCACAACATAACACAAAACCAATTTTTAAAAGTGTGATGAAACAGTTCCTGATCACCAAAACATTCAATTTAACAAAACTGAATATTCTGTCAACATTGATGTATTCATTAAAACTTAAAATAGCCATTGAACATTTGTTGCTCTTGTAATGCACTTTAATGGTGTAATGTTATGAACTGGATGGTGTATTGTTATGAACTACATGAAAGATCTAGAAAAACAAAATTTTGGTTTGATTCTTGTACAAGAATGTTTATAGTAATAATACATGTAGAATGAAATGGTGGTTTGGTTTAATTATTGTTTGGCCTTCTGTATATAGCTAGATAAGTTTGTTTGCAACATTACACACACAGATGTGTGCGTAATGTTGTGAACAGAGTGTGTTTTTCTAAAAATGTGCCTAAATGGAATCTTGAGAGTGTGTCTGTGTTCAACAATGTAGAACTTAACCAGAAGGTTTTAATTCTTTATCCCCACCAAGTTTTAAAGTTGATTTTTGTGGTTTTTGGATGTTCACAACAGTAACACCATTCTTAATTCCACTTGCCATTGTTTTCCTCACTAAAAGTACATGCAGAGTGTGATTTCAGTCCTGACAAAAAGACCACAGCAAAGCTGAATAATCAATAGTCCTATATACCAACAACTTGATAACATAATAATGCACACACCATCTGATTTTAGCTGTTTTCCCTCAAAATTGAGCACTTTGGTCTGTACACAACTAATAAGGCCCAGAACTTGTTTTCATTTTATTCATAAAATATATCAAATATCTAGATTTTTGCAACACACAATTATTTTGCAGTTACACAATTGCAGGAAAATCCACTTCATGTAAAAAAAAAAACCAACATGTTTGATTTATTTGAAGATAAAGTTGCAAAATGTTAACACAATTTTTGTCTCGGTCGTTAAAATGTTGTTTTATCAAGTCAAAACAAAAGTTTTCTGATTTTTTAAAAACTTAACCATGAAATACAACCATTGTAGCATGTAGTGACACTGAATGCATGGGGTAAGACAGAATCTTTGTGTGGAATTTTAACCTTTGAAGACGATGGTGCTAGTGTTACACAAATGTTGTGAACAGACTTTATACATCAAAATTATTATTTTGGATTACAAATTTTATTTCTCAGCAAGTCTGTTGAAAAGAAGGGTCTCCCAAAAACAACTTTGGCAGAAAATAATTATTAGGATTTACTTTTTGTGTGTGTAAAAAAGAGCTTGAAAATGAGCCTTTTGGAATGTGTAACACTTTCTCTGTTTCCCAAAACTCAATATTCCTAACACAAATGCAAATAACTCAACAACTATCAATTTTAGTGAGAAAAAAATTATTTGCTAGCAACATTGTTCAATACTGAATAAGTCACAGCAAGTTTGAAGTCAGCATGTGTTGAAGTTTGAGTTTGTGAGGCAAAGTTTCACTGATGGGTATTGAAATTGACCCTCTGCTCACCTCTGTACTTTTGACCATATAGGTCAGGTATCCAATCTCAAAAACTTCAGAGAAAATTGAGAAAATGTGAAAAATGGTCTTTTTTAGACAACATTTATGGCCCCTGCGACCTTGCAAGGTCAAGTCACCATGTATGGTTTTTGACGCCTTGTCATCATACACCATCATGCCAAATTGGGTGTTGATAGACTTAATAGTCTCCGAGAAAAATCCAACGTTAAAGTTTTAAACGGACGCCCGGACGCCCGGATGCCCGGATGCCCGGACGCCCGGACGGACGAATCGGGTGAGTACATAGACTCACTTTTGCTTCGCATGTGAGTCAAAAATGATGAGATTGATGAGATATGGAATGGGAAGGGAGTGGGGCGAGTGACAAGTGTTGGGAGTTTAAAGACTTGAATATCGTCATTATTTCTTATTAAATGAGAGCAAATTTCAATCACAATGTTGAACATATAAGGAGAAAGAGGACATCTCTGTCTTGTTCTACAGGCTACTTTTAAAATGTTGACATGTATGTATCCATTGTTTGTTTCACAGATTTGTGCATCTGTGTAAAATAATTTGATCCACGGCATCAAGTCCTCGCTAAAGTTGAAATGTTCAAGTGTGTTTTAATCATATTATCACCATCAACACTGTCAACGGCTTTCTCGAAGTCTACAAACATAACCAAACCTCCCCTCTTTCTCATTAGCACATAGAATGACATCATGAATCAGTCTGATATTTTGTCGTATTTTTCATAAACCAGTTTGGGAATGGTGTATGGGGGTGGAAGAACTTTAAAAATCCTATTTGTAAAATAAATTTTGCTTTTGCAGCTTTATTGTAGTTAACATTTAATGAAGTGATTGGCCTCCAACTGTTCAAAGATGTACTGTCTCGATCTTTTTGTGTATAAAAGTGATGATACCTTGACACTGTAGCATTGTTAGCTTTTCATTCTTAAATAAATTATTCTGTGAATTTAAGAGATATGTCCTAATGTCTGGCCAGAAGGCTGTATAAATCTCCCAGGGATGCCAGTACTACCTGGACAGCTATTGTTTTTCATGCATTGTATAGACTCTTCCTATTGAGCTAAAGTCAGAAAACCTTCACAACTATATTTCCCATCATTACTGATTTTTGGAATGTCACTTGGAAAAATACTACAACTGTGAGAATAAGGTTTGTTTAGCTTTTTGGAGAACGGTTGTTCAAAAAAGTGCATTTTCTCATAGACAATTTTTTAGGGCTTATGTGTGTTCGACCCATTTACTTTTAATACTGTTAATACTTTGTTTTTGTACTATCGCTTTTCTATGTTTGCAAATTTTTTGTGTCTTTGTCACCTTTTGTCAACACATCTACTTTTCGCTCTTACAATATTTCCTCTTAGTTTTATCAGCATACATTCTATATCATTATTTTTGCTTAGTTTCTTGTCTAGCCTATAAGGCTGGGTCTTTTGATCTTGAATTTTGAATCCCATCATCTATATCATCTATTTCCTTCTGGAGCTGTTTCCTTCATTTTTTTGTTTCTTCTCCTTTTCCAATTTAGCAGAATGGGTTATGAATTCCTGCATTACAGTTCCTTTGATAAGTTCCTATTTAGTATCTGGAATTCCATCTGAGACGAATAAAAAATTCGGTATATTGCTATTTATTCATATTTTGTAATCCTCATCATGAAGTAAATTAGTATTTAGTTTCCAATACCCTGGACCATGAGCAGGTATTCACATGTCTAGCTCTATATAAACCAGAGAGTGATAAGAGAAAATTCCCGGTATTTACAATGTAAATTACATTTGCTGCACGACTATTGTTAACGAGATTTGATTACCGTAAATTTCGGACTACAAGGCGCTACTGAATATAAGGCGCACCCCCCAAAAAAAACCATGTTTCAATCATGCATAGGGCGCTACCAAATATAAGGCGATACATCAGAACACATACTTAACAAACACAAAAGAAGTCGTCTGAAATCTACTTCAGTCATACATAAGACGCAACCAAATATAAGACGCATATCTGAAAATCTGAGAAAAAAGTATCGCCTTGTAGTCCGATATTTACGGTATATCAATAAATAATCAAGTATGCAAGATTTTGTTTTGTTTTGTATTTGAATGTCATGTAAAAGGTTTGTCATTTGGATGGTACAAGCGCCAAATGTCGTACAAATCATAATTTTTTATTACATGTATTAATTTTTTCCCTTTTATTTATGTTAAGCTACCAATATTCCTCCCTTGTTGTCAAAATGAGCATCGAGTATAACGTTAAAGTCCTAATACTTTTACCTTGAGTTTGTTTAAAATCCATATCTAAAATATGAAACAACGAGGCATCATTATTATTTGGCCCATATATATTGAATATCGTATAGACCAGGGCCCGTATTCACAACGGCGATTTATCGGCGATTTATTTTAACTCCGATTTATCTGTAAACTCAGACGATTCCAACTGCCTGTTCCGCTCTCCCTTGGCTGGAAACCAGTATATATAGCAAAGCGCAACCTAGGATCCTCTGACGAGCGTGCCTTACCTAACCGATCAAGATAACGCGGGGCTAGGGGATAAATCGAGTGTTAAAAAGATAAATCGCCGTTGTGAATACGGGCCCTGGTTATTTGCTTCAATTTATATTTCTTTCATTTCTCCCACCATGACTTCTTTATATTCCAATATTTTAAGTGTGAAATTAGGTAGGAAAAATATTTCTAACTCAGCAGATGCAGACATATCTCCTTGGAACATTGCTTTATATCCCTTTTCCTGTACTCAGAGATTAGGTTTTTCCTTGGTCACGTGTACTTCCTGCAGTAAGATGATTTCATACTTGTTGTATTTGATCCAAGTTAACACTGTCGTTCTTTTTTTGAAGTCCCCCATACCTTTTACAATAAAATGTAGCTCTTTTAAGATTAATCTAAAGTAAGACTGGTTATTGATTCTATGAGGTGCCAGTCACAAACCCTCTAGTTACAAACAAGCACATAGAGAAACTCTAATTAGTACTTGGGCAGGGATAAGGGGAGAGGAAAAATTACGAGAACAAAGAATGATTTACCATATCATGCGACTCTGACAGGTGCCTATTTTTATACCTTTTTTGACCGCCACACAAGACCCAGAGGCATCAGATACCTACTATTCGTCAAAATATGACTTCCCATATATGGATGACAGCGGTATTGTTCAACGCCTGTAATTGTTGTGTGTCGCTTTTCTTTCTTTTTATTGTAATGGCCCAGCGTGTCTTCAAAATAAACTTTTGTTCTTTATTTGGTTTGAATTTTTGTATTTTCACAAGCATATATGGTCGAACACGGCAAGAAAAAACTCTTCTGGTAGTGTATATATATATTTCGTCGGGTATTGCCTTATGTGTCATTGACATGAAAACCATTTTCAAATATTTTCTCTCTCCTCTGCTTGACGTAGGTGGCTGCGACAGCAGCACCCACACGTGCACGTGCAACCCAGGCTGGTCGGGGCCCGGCTGCGAGATTACTGACTGTCCTGGGTACCCTGACTGCAGCGGCAGGGGACAGTGCAGCGCCACCTCTGACCCCCCACACTGCAGGTAAGATGGCTGCTTCAGGCGCTCTCTGTCTGCTCTATTTCTCTTGGTAGACCTCGGCAAGATCACTACACAGGCTTGGCCACAGGACTGGGCGGGTCTAAGAGATATGTTTGTTTTATATGATGAATGGTGATATAAGAAACCATAGCCATTTTTGTCAGAGCATGTAGACACTTCACTAAATATGCCGAGAATGTAATTCCTCAAAGTCAGCCTGCATGTACATTTTCCAGCAAGCTTACGAAAGACCCAGCCTTCACCGTGATGTAGATATGTTGTTTTTTTTTTTTAAGCGACTGTCAACAATAACATGTCTACCTCTGTATTTTAGACGAATTTGATCTGCTTACATGCATTTTTCACTTCAAATACCTTGCATTTGTACAACCTTTTGTTTCTCCACGCCCGACTTGTATGGCTAAGCAAGTGTTATCGAGACATTGCGCTCACAAGCACAAGCCTCCGAGCATGGGAGCACCGTGCACAACAAACAGGACCATCTCACTCCACAGCACCGTTACCCAACAGTGCAAGGCGATGAGGAGCTGAAATAGCTTGGCTGTTATATTTTTCAGTGTGAATCCATTGGTATTGGCGTCCCAGCAAATACAGAGCGCAAAGATGTCTCTTTCTGTGCGTTTTTTAACATACAAAGTTACACCTCACCCCATATGCAGGGCCCCTATCCAGAACGGCGAGTTATTTTAACCCCGATTTATCTCTCAACTCAGACGATTCTAACTGTCTGTTCCGCTCTCCCTTGGCTGGAAACCAGTATAGCAAAGCGCAACCTAGGATCCTCTGACGAGCATACTTTATCTCACCGATCAAGATAACCCGGGGTTAGGGGATAAATTGAGTGTTAAAAAGATAAATTGCCGTTCTGGATACGGGCCCAGGGCAACAACTTATCAAACAAGCAAGTACTGCAATTGGACACACCATCACCAACCGTGCAGTGCGTTCATGACACTGCTTTTCATGCTGCAGGTGCAATGTGGGCTGGATGGGCCATGTATGCGAACAGCAATGTCTCCACGGCCGTCAGGACCCCCCAGGCAGCGACAATTGCAAATGCGACTCTGGGTGGAACGGAATCGGGTGCGATGCCGAATGTTCCTTGCACGGTCGGGTGGAAAACAGCGCGTGCGTGTGCGATGTCGGGTGGCGTGGCGCCCTGTGTGACGCCCCTGGCTGCCCAGGTGTGGGCAAGGACTACTCCAACCACGGCCGCTGCAACGCTGCCACACACCTGTGTACCTGCTACTCGGGATGGACCGGTGACGGGTGCCACATACCTGACTGTCCAGGTGGGTGATCTGTACCTCAGTTCATTTGTGGAGTGGAAAATAGTTGACGAGGCGTCTCTGATTACACTGTTGTCAACAGCAGGCAATAAAGTATGCACGTGTAGAAGAGCAAGTGGCACTTAAGAGAATTGTGTCAAATTTCATGAGTAAGAAGATGCCGATGGTACATGCGCCGTTTCAGTCTGCCCCTACACAGTTTTATCCCTAAAGTCTTGTTAGTTGTTTGGACGACAACCCCAAGCAAACGGGATGCTGAGCGTAAAGGCGCCCATACACGTACCGGTTTTCAAGCCGATTTTGCTCCCGATCCAGTCTGACTGTGCGTGTAAAAATCGGGTTGACAGCCACATGCAACGATTACACCGAGACCGCAAACTCAGGCGATTTTCATTTACGCGAAGTGAGGTCAGAATTTAGAGTTACATCCCTTCGCCCAGCTATGGCAACGACGCTTCGATGTGTAGTCTATGCCTGTGACCTGCCTGTCGGATTTTAAAATATAGGAGCTTTCACGACCTATTGATGCATTCAACATACAGCTTTGATAAATTAATGCTGTTCATGGCTTACATTTTCTTTGGATCGGTTTCTATTATCCCCAACAAGAAGGGCAAAGCCCATACGACTCACATGCTTGACTGACCTTTACATGACCTTGACCTTCAGGTGACCTTCAAGGTCAAGGCCAATCAACTACACCTAGCAATGACATCATACACTAAACAAAGAAATGCTTTACACATTTTTCCTACCAAAATACATGTGGCCTTGACCCAAGGTCAAGGTCATGCAACACAAAGCTGTTAATTCAAGACATAGGAAGCACAATGGTGCTTATTGGCACTTTCTACCATGAGATATGGTCACTTTTAGTGGTTCACTACCCCATTTTGGTCACATTTCATAAGGGTCAAAGTGACCTTGACCTTGATGATATGTGACCAAATGTGTCTCATGATGAAAGAATAACATGTACCCCACATAATTATTAAGTTTGAAAGAGTTATCTTCCATAGTTCAGGGTCAAGGTCACTTCAAAATATGTATACAATCCAACTTTAAGAGCACCTGTGACCTTGACCTTGAAGCAAGGTCAACCAAACTGGTATCAAAAGATAGGGCTTACTTTGCCCTATATACCATGTATAGGTCAGGTATCCAATCTCAAAAACTGCAGAGAAAATTGAGAACCACCAACACAATGTCTTCCCCATAATCAGACCTCCTAAATAAACATTGTTCCTTTTCCCAAACAACCCAAAGACACTATAAACGTCACCCAAACCATGTATTGGACGTCCCTTGCATGCCTGCGTGAACTGGGTTCTTTCCCTATAGTATCTCCTACATCAACGACGCTAATAACACATATTCCATCTTGGAGCGCTGGTCCGAGTCGTGGTGAATACATGACCTTCTCAAATAGCAGCCTACCACCTCTCAAGTCGATAGCGTCCAATGCTGCAGCCGATAATCGGGTAATGAAGTGTCATTGCAGCGAATCTAAAAGAACGCTCACAGCAAAATAAAGCGTTTATCCCTCCAGGTTTACTGGAGGTCCTCACAGTTTTATCCCTCCAGGTTTACTGAAGGTCCTCATAGCTTTATCCCTCCAGGTTTACTGGAGGTCCTCATAGCTTTATCCCTCCAGGTTTACTGGAGGTCCTCATAGCTTTATCCCTCCAGGTTTACTGGAGGTCCTCATAGCTTTATCCCTCCAGGTTTACTGGAGGTCCTCATAGCTTTATCCCTCCAGGTTTACTGGAGGTTCTCACAGCTTTATCTGTGTGTGTGTGTGTGTGTGTGTGTGTGTGTGTGTGTGTGTGTGTGTGTGTGTGTGTGTGTGTGTGTGTGTGTGAGTGTGTGTGTGTGTGTGTGTGTGTGTGTGTGTGTGTGTGAATCTATCTGTCAATCCCGACGTAATGGCTGATATCTAAAAAACTACTGGACGGATTTCCTTGACATTTTGCACACTTACTGGAAGTTAGGTCCGATTGAATGTATCACATTTTCAGAATCGAGGTTGGAAAAGAAAGTGACTTTGTAACGTTTTGGTATTGCAAAGAAGGCAAGGGACGGAACTCTGTCCCGACTCAAGGGAAGTTTTGGCATACATGTGTGAAATGATCATTTGACGTCGAATAACGTGACGTAATTTCGAGGAGATTGGACATTGGTGAACGAGAAATGATTTTTTATCCCTCCAGGTTTACTGGAGGTCCTACAGACTTTATCTGTCTGTCTGTCTGTCTGTGTGTGTGTCTGTCTGTCCCGACTTAACGGCTGATATCTCAAAAACTACTAGACGGATTTCCTGGACATTTTGCACACTAACTGGAAGTTAAATCCGATTAAATGTATCAAATTTTCAGAAACGAGGCTTGAAAAGAAAGTGGTTTTTTAAGGTCATAAACTCGAAAGCACCTCCCTAAATAGACAATTGATGGAAAGGCGAAATGGAAAATGTGTGACGTCATCAATAACGTGACGAGATTTTATCTGTATGTCTGCCTCTCTGTCCCGACTTAACGGCTGATTTCTCAAAAACTACTGGACGGATTTCCTTGACATTTTGCACACTTACTGGAAGTTAGGTCCAATTAAATGTATCAAATTTTCAGAATCGAGGTTTGAAAAGAAAGTAATTTATTTAGGTCGTAAACTCGAAAACCTCCCCTCTCAAAATCAGTTGACGGAAAGGCCAACTCGACATCGAGTCAAACAGAGTTATCTTTTCCTACTAAGTAGTTGTATTATATTTAACTCTTTTTTGTTTCAACTGTGCAGTGTGCGAGTGTTGGAATGCTTTGTATGAATGTAGACTTTTCATTGTAAACGCCATGAGCTTGCCTATTAGGGAAGGTATGGCGTATAAGTAGTCTGCATTATTATTATTATTATTATTATTATTATTATTATTATTATTATTATTATTATTATTATTATTATTATTATTATTATTATTATTATTATTATTATTATTATTATTATTATTATTATTATTATTATTATTATTATTATTATTATTATTATTATAAGGAGGCGCTGCAGCGTCTCATCAACTGCTTTGCCCAGGCATGCAAAGAATTCGCTCTGACCATCAGCATCAAGAAGACTGAAGTCATGGGTCAGGATGTCAGTACCGCTCCCAGCATCTCCATCGGCGATCACACCCTTATGGTGGTGGAGGAGTTTACATACCTGGGCTCCACCATCTCAAGCAACTTGTCTCTGGACGCCGAACTAAGCAAGCGCATTGGCAAAGCCGCAACATCACTGGCCCGCCTCGGAAAGCGTGTCTGGGACAACTCCATGCTGACGACAAACACCAAGATGAAAGTCTACCAGGCCTGTGTTCTCAGCACGCTCCTTTACGGAAGCGAAGCGTGGACCCTGTATTCCCGCCAAGAACGCCGGCTCAACACCTTTCACATGCGTTGCCTCAGAAGGATCCTGGGCATCAGCTGGCATGACCGCATCCCCAACAAGGACGTACTGGCGCAAGCAGGTATTCCCAGCATGTTCGCCATGCTCAGCCAGAGACGACTTAGATGGCTGGGTCACGTCAGCAGGATGGATGACGGCCGAATACCCAAAGATGTGCTGTACTGCGAGCTCGCCACGGGATCCAGACCTGCAGGAAGACCTCTCCTCCGCTACAAGGACGTTTGTAAACGTGATATGACGGCGGGAGGCATCAACCCAGCAGACTGGGAAACGGTGGCCGCTGACCGCAACAGCTGGAGACACGCCGTCAAGACTGGCATCCAGGCCAGCGAGAGGAGGAGACGGGAGCAGTGGGAGGAGAGGAGAGAACGCAGACGACAGAGGATAGCGTCGGCATCCACAGAGCCACGCCAAGACTTCACTTGCGACAAGTGCAACAGAGCATGCGGCTCAAGGATCGGGCTCTACAGCCACAGAGTACGCTGCCTCTCAACCCCGGACTGACCAAACCTGGCGCACACCCCCATAGTCTCACGAGACTGACGGATGCCAACAAAAAAAACAACAATATTATTATAAATATTATAATTATTATTATTATTATTTTTATTATTATTATTTTTATTATTATTATTATTATTATTATTATTATTATTATTATTATTATTATTATTATTATTATTATTATTATTATTATTATTATTATTATTATTATTATTATTATTATTATTATTATAATTATTATAATTATTATTATTATTATTATTATTATTATTATTATTATTATTATTATTATTATTATTATTATTATTATTATTATTATTATTATTATTATTATTATTGTGCGTGAATGAGTACGAATGCACATGTCTGGCCTCTGGGGTGAACATCTATAATAAACCTCCTCCTCTGTGTGACTGTGTGAGTGTTAATTCAGCGTCTATGACATGCCAAAGCAAAACAAAACATGTCATAATAGGAGCTTCCTGAACCTATCCATCATGTTTAAAATATATGGTCGATTGTTTCTGGGCCGATAGCTTGCAAGGGGGTTTACGGAAACGAACGTTATAAATGCTTTACAAACATTCCGTCATATCAATTCTCTAAATGCTCAGCTGGTAGAGCGTTGGACTCTTGGTCATGAATGACCAGGTTCGATTCTGCGCTGAAACGTTTTTTTTCTTCTCTTTTTTCGAGAGGTTGTGGGTTCGAACCCGACCTGGTTTTTTGTGTTTTTGTGTGTGTGTGTTTTTCCCCCCTCTTTTCTCGAGAGGTTGCGGGTTCGAACCCGATCTTTTTTTCTTTCTTTTTTTAAGATGCCAAAACCTGGAGTTTCAGCGCCAGCGGTTTTTATCCCTCCAGGTTTACTGGAGGTCCTCACAGCTTTATTTATTTTTAATGTCAAAATCTGGAGATTCAGCGCCAGCGGTTTTTATCTTGCAGTGATCGTGTGTGCATTCTCGCTAGCGGGCATTAAAGAATGGCATCGTTTACATATATAGATTTGGAACAGCCAATGACAATCGAGACTTACGATCATACGGTACCGCTATATAACATCATGTAACACTGCAACTATCAAGTGGTCTATTGGCTTATGCTCTCAAAAAGTCGAAACGTCCCATTCGCTGCTATCAAAACGCCACCGTTCCTGCATGGCCGGTGTAGATTCAAAACGTTTCCAGTGTCACAACTAATGTGGGGATCCAGAAAGATTCCGAATCGCCTCACAGGGGAGTAAAATCTTGTGTGACTGGCTAAGTACAACTTACTGGTTGTAGTGACACTTTTCTATGAGTGATCACTGGATTGAATAGGAATAGACCACACACGCAATTATCCTGCACCACAACCAACACCATCACGATGACGACGACGGTGAAGATGGTGATGGTGGTGGTGGTGGAGATGGTAGTGGTGGTGGTGGTGATGATGCTGATGATGATGCTGATGATGTCGACGTTGATGATGATGATTATGATGATGATGGTGGTGTCGGTGGTGGTGGTAATGGTGGTAAACATCATAAAGAAGAAGAAAAAGAAGAAGGAGAAGAAGAAGAAGAAGAAGAAGAAGGAGAAAGAGAAGGAGAAGGAGAAGGAGAAGAAGAAGAAGAAGAAGAAGAAGAAGAAGAAGAAGAAGAAGAAGAAGAAGAAGAAGAAGAAGAAGAAGAAGAAGAAGAAGAAGAAGAAGAAGAAGAAGAAGAAGAAGAAGGAGAAGAAGAAGAAGAAGAAGAAGAAGAAGAAGAAGAAGAAGAAGAAGAAGAAGAAGAAGAAGAAGAAGGAGAAAGAGAAGGAGAAGGAGAAGGAGAAGAAGAAGAAGAAGAAGAAGAAGAAGAAGAAGAAGAAGAAGAAGAAGAAGAAGAAGAAGAAGAAGAAGAAAAAGAAGAACAAGAAGAGCAAAGCCCGTACGACTCACATGCTTGACCTTGACCTTTATATGAACTTGACCTTCAGGTGACCTTCAAGGTCAAGGTCAAACAACTAAACCTAC
>JAWQFJ010029081.1:25000-37500 GCA_034096865.1 Theodoxus fluviatilis
GACTTCAGCTGAATGTCCGAGAAGGTGCCGGCCGGGATCCTGTCTCGTATCCCCTCCAGGTCGACGATCTGGCCTGACCAAGGCGTGGCCGACATTCGCCTGCACGGCGGTCTCGCATTCGAGAGATCCAGACGGGAAGCCAAGTTACTCATCGACGACAGCTTGACTTCGCACTTGTTCTTTTTGATCTTGATCTCGACCGAAATGGGTGGTTTTGGAGTGCAGGCAAGAGCTTTGTCCTTCGCGTGCAAAGCCCGGTGTTGCCTCTTGTACTTTTGTGGGTCTAGAAGGCAGGTCCACACCTCTTCGTTTATTGCTGTGCTTTGGAGGTCTCCGGAAATGTCTTGTCTATTGTCTCGTTGTGTGCAAGAAGCGAGAAAGTATCGCCGTGTGCTATTGTTTGTTTATCTTTCAGCAGACCACTATTTTCTATAGTTTACATGACGTTGAAATCTCCGATTTGAAGGAGAATGACGTCACGGGGAAGATCAGTGAGGAGCGGAGAGAGAGGGGGAAGGGAAAGATGGAGAGGGAGATTGGAGAGAGAGAAAATGAGTTTGGAGAGAAGTGGTGAAGGGGTATCAACTGAAGGGTTGGACTGATTCGGACACCCTGGCCTAGTTAGAGGTTGACGGAGGCAGAGGATGTTATGTCCCAAAGTGATAGGCAGACCCCCACTATGAATGTTGCTGTCCCATACTGAACAGTCCTGGAGCCACTATGAATGTTGCTGTCCCATACTGAACAGTCCTGGAGCCACTATGAATGTTGCTGTCCCATACTGAACAGTCCTGGAGCCACTATGAATGTTGCTGTCCCATACTGAACAGTCCTGGAGCCACTATGAGTGTTGCTGTCCCATACTGAACAGTCCTGGAGCCACTATGAGTGTTGCTGTCCCATACTGAACAGTCCTGGAGCCACTATGAATGTTGCTGTCCCATACTGAACAGTCCTGGAGCCACTATGAATGTTGCTGTCCCATACTGAACAGTCCTGGAGCCACTATGAATGTTGCTGTCCCATACTGAACAGTCCTGGAGCCACTATGAGTGTTGCTGTCCCATACTGAACAGTCCTGGAGCCACTATGAGTGTTGCTGTCCCATACTGAACAGTCCTGGAGCCACTATGAGTGTTGCTGTCCCATACTGAACAGTCCTGGAGCCACTATGAATGTTGCTGTCCCATACTGAACAGTCCTGGAGCCACTATGAATGTTGCTGTCCCATACTGAACAGTCCTGGAGCCAACGAACAAACGGTGTGCATGGAGGATTTTGGAACGTCTTTGTGGAAAAAAGAGCAGAGAAAAGATGAAATACGAATTGACGGAAAAGGAAGTGAGAAAAAGAAAAACCACAGTTTGTCTCGCGTTCTGTATGTTGTTTGCATTTAGGTGGTTCATCGTTTAGAAAATGCTCTTGGACTCTGTGATCATTTGAGTGGGAAACCCTTTCGGACGTTTGACTTTGATTTGTCTTAGTGGCTGAGGGACAAGGATTTTTGCTGAGTTTCTGGGGTTATTTTGTCGTAGTTTCCTCGTAATTCTTGTTATTAACTAGAGTACACTTTTAGTTTTAAAGTAATAAATTTGTATTATTTGTTTAAATGCTCTTGTGTGTTCTGTGGCATTTGCGTTAATCTCTAATTAGCCCAGGGGTTGGAAGTTCCCTTCTGGTTTTTTACTGCCAAGGGTCACCTACTAAGTCACCACCATAGTGGACCTTGACAATACGCATACGCACGCACGCATGCGCGCGCACACACACATGCGCGCACAGCAACTACTTCCCCACCCACCCCACCCACCCTCCCTCTGCCTGTAATGATGCAGAAATGTGGAAAATTACTTATTTACGCCTTTGTGACATATGAAACGTGCGTGACACAATCTTGACGTCATCCAGACTAGCTTTTTTCTTCCAAGACCTTTTTTCTTCCACGCAGAGCATGGCTATTTTGAACTACCTCTCCTTAATTTATGTTTCTTTGCTTGCCTTCTACCTACTACCTCTGCTGAAATGCAGAGCATTTGTTGTTCATATAATTTTTTTAAATAATTTCACATTTGGAAGAGAAATCAAAACGTCTGAATTAGTTTTTGCAGACAACGGTTACGCGTTAGGCAGAGACGGTTAGAGTCCTTCACGAGTACTCGAGTGCCTCCTCACAGTCTCGATCCAGAGCCGCCACTCTGCAAAATGCCAGAAAAGTTCTTAAGACGCATTCCTCGTAAGCACTCACAGAAGAGACGACGTCGTGCTCTGCAGTTCCCAGAACGGACATTCTGTCCTGACCCACTCTCTTGTTGAGGTCGAAGCCTCCATCGGAGTGCCGTGCTTGCCAGTGCAGGCTCACCATGCGACACATTCTGGTGGAGTGCCCCCGACTTGCTCATTTTTGGGGTGGGTTAAACAGCCTTTAAGACTTTTTATATAGTATTTTATTTCTTGGCTGGTATACGATTTCGGAAAAAAGTATAAGTTTTTCATCCATTCTGTGAACCCGAGTCAGTCGCTAGGCGAAGTCTCTAGTTTACTAGAATAAATCATCTTTGAGTTCTTTGACGTCTTCATTGCTTTTTTTAAATTTCTCAATTCACCTCTGTTGAGGTGATCTTTTACGTCAACATTTCTATGTAGTAGAATTACGTATTTTTTATCAATGTTTTGCCCTTCTTCTTATTTCATATAGGGGAAACAAGTCAGGCCTGTCTACCAACCTACCCCTTTTTTTGCCATCTTACATGTTGGCCATTTGGCTTGATTGCATTGTGTGGCCCCAAGCAGCCAAAGAGGCTACAGGAGGAGGCTACAGGAAGAGGCTACAGGAGGAGGCTACAGGAGGAGGCTACAGGAAGAGGCTACAGGAAGAGGCTACAGGAGGTGGCTACAGGAGGAGGCTACAGGAAGAGGCTACAGGAGGAGGCTACAGGAGAAGGCTACAGGAGGAGGCTACAGGAGGAGGCTACAGGAAGAGGCTACAGGAAGAGGCAACAGGTAAAGGCTACAGGAGGAGGCTACAGGAAGAGGCTACAGGAGGAGGCTACAGGAAGAGGCAACAGGAAGAGGCCACAGGAAGAGGCTACAGGAGGAGGCTACAGGAGGAGGCTACAGGAGGAGGCTACAGGAGGAGGCCACAGGAGGAGGCTACAGGAGGAGGCTACATGAGGAGGCTACAGGAAGAGGCCACAGGTAGAGGCTACAGGAAGAGGCCACAGGTAGAGGCTACAGGAAGAGGCGACAGGAAGAGGCTACAGGAAGAGGCTACAGGAGGAGGCTACAGGAAGAGGCTACAGGAAGAGGCAACAGGTAGAGGCTACAGGAAGAGGCTACAGGAAGAGGCCACAGGTAGAGGCTACAGGAAGAGGCCACAGGTAGAGGCAACAGGAAGAGGCGACAGGAAGAGGCTACAGGAAGAGGCTACAGGAAGAGGCTACAGGAAGAGGCTACAGGAAGAGGCCACAGGTAGAGGCTACAGGAAGAGGCTACAGGAAGAGGCTACAGGAGGAGGCTACTGGAGAAGGCTACAGGAAGAGGCTACAGGATAAGGCTACAGGAAGAGGCTACAGTAAAAGACTACAGGAAGAGACCACAGGAAGAGGCTACAAGAGGAGGCTACAGGAAGAGGCTACAGGTAGAGGCTACAGGAAGAGGTTACAGGAAGAGGCTACAGGAAAAGACTACAGGAAGAGGCTACAGGAAGAGGCTACAGGAGGAGGCTACAGGAAGAGGCTACAGGAAGAGGCTACAGGAGGAGGCTACAGGAGGAGGCTACAGGAGGAGGCGACAGGAAGAGGCTACAGGAGGAGGCTACAGGAGGAGGCTACAAGAGGAGGCTACAGGAGGAGGCGACAGGAAGCGGCTTCAGGAGGAGGCGACCGGAGGAGACGACAGGAAGAGGCGACAGGAAGAGGCGACATGAAGAGGCCACAGGAGGAGGCCACAGGAGGAGGCCACAGGAAGAGGCTTCAGAGGTACACCAGTTCTCACACCTGAGATGTCTGCTTTTCATTTGCAGCAGGTAGAGTGAGACGTCCTGAACGCGTTGCTCACTCTAGTATCTTGCAGCAAGATCTTGCGAGGACTAGGCCGATGTCAACAGGTGTCAACATGATGAAAGCATGGCATGCAACATTGCACTAAAGAAGAAAGAATAGCAGCCACTCGTGCATAACTTTCTCGGGGCTTGCGCTCGGCTTCTTTCTGATGAAAGCAGACGTAAAGACAGCCAAGTGGTGACCAGTGTTGACACCGGCCCACGCCTCGCAAGCCTTCCCGCCTATGCAATGCGGTCCAGAGATGCACATCTTGTAATAGTAGATCTTGGACAGCCTGGTTCTCTGTTCAAGGAAAAAGTGAACAAAACTACAAAAATAAACACAAAAGGAGTAAAAGATTGAACAACACAGTTTAATCAAACAACGCCACCGGTGCAAAACTTGACAATGCATTTAGTCAGGAAGTACGTTAAACAGCATCTTTAATCTGTCTCGAGGAAAACGCTGTACACTGATATTTGGATGTACACGTCTACTAACCTTATTGTTTTCTTGTGTTATTGGTACTGTATTTATATCCCTTGGTTGTGGGGTGATGTGGTCTTTGTGAGTATATGTATGTGTATGTGTATGTGTGTATGTGTATGTGTGTGTGAGTATATGTGTGTGTGTGTGTGCGTGTATGTGTGTGTGTGAGTATGTGTGTGTGTGAGTGTGTGTGTGTGTGTGTGTGTGTGTGTGTGTGTGTGTGCGTGCGTGCGCGTGTGTGTGTGTGTGCTGAACCATGACCTTCCAGATCTTCGTTAAACGAAGTAAAGCCATGATAGTGTAGGTGTGTGTGTGCGCGCGCGCGCGTGTGTGTGTGTGTGTGTGTGTGTATGTGTTAGTGTTACAAGAGAGAGTTTGTGTTGTTAAATCAAATGAGCAGCTGGGGAGCGACTCAGATGTCAGTGACAATCAACTATTGTTGAATTATCGGTCCACTCTCCAGACCCCTGGAGCTCCCAGTGCCAGGAGGGCAATGGCTGGATTGGGACACACCCTCAGGACCCACGAATGCCAGACTCCAAGAAAGGACTGGCAGGGGCCCCTAGTGTTGACATATGCTTTGGTGAATCCACAATGGACATGGGAGGTGATAAACGTATCTTTGTTTGCGAGGGGAACTTGTGTCCAAGCCTCCTATTGACGTGTTCCCGGAGTAAGCGGCACCTGCATGGACATGATAGTGAGAGGGACGATATTAAGAACTTAAGTTCATGCCCCTCAATGTCTTTATCCACCTGAGACCAGGGAGAAGAATGCCTAATCGAACAGTTCACATCAACAAGGGGCTGTTGCACAAGGAAAACTCTCTCTCTACCCGCAATCCATCTGCAAGCAGTACACGGGAATTCGCCAGTTACGTGCAGCCAAGAAGAGTTGCCTCTCTTCTTTCTTGGACATTTCGCGCACACGTCACTGGTCCGTAAGTGAGCGTCATCAAGTGTGAATTGCTGGACTCTCTCAGATAATGACTGCTAAGTAAGCAAAATCTCGTCCTGCGTTTTTACTATACAAGTTCTTTGCTTGGAGCAAAGACCTTGAGATCCTTTAGTAACACTTATAATGAGCCGACTGTTCACTTTTTAAAAATTTAATTGGCGACTGATCTCTTCTCAACCATCAGAGATGACATTCCAGGCATTGGGAAGAAAGGCACACAGTCAGACCACGAGAGGAAGTCATTGACCTCGGAGCTCATCCAATCTACCTACCCTGAAGAACAGTGGACACACGCCTATATGGATGGGTCTGCCGCAGAAGCAACGAGGGATGGAGGAGGAGGCGTGTATATCAGGTACACCGGGTACGAGACCCACATCCCCATAGCAATGGGCTGATACTCCAAAAGAACAATAAAGAAAAGGAAGAGGAAGAAGAAGACTTGACTCCTTCAGGGAGGAGTTCAAAGATTTCGTTGGACGGTGGAGCAAAACCAGCAAGCGCGCTGATCACGCACAGAGGGACAGCCATGACGCAGACAAGAAAAGTAGCCCCAAGTGCCGAACACGCTCACCACACCTCACCTCCGCCTGTGACCCCGTCTGGGGTATAGGCCGCCAATCAGCTCCCTCCAGACATCTCCGTTTTGTGTGAAACCTGCGTGAGGTGTGCAGCTGTATGTATATATACTTCCCTATCTGAATAAAGATTATTTAAATTAAAGGGAAAACACAACAATGGGTTAAAAAAAACGGGGGGTGGGGGGAGTGGAGTGGAGGGGGTATGGGGGGTGGGTGGGTGGAAGGAACGCACAACTTTTTCATGCAGTTCTACGAGTTTTTTGAGACGTTAGCGCATCAGTGTTCTTTCCAATAACCGTTGAAAGTGTGAGAATGGGTAATAAAGTATGAAAGAATAAACATGCAAATACTTGAGGAAGCTAGACTCAAACTAGATAGAATTAAAGCAAGGAATACATTATCATGTTTGCGCACATGCTGCCTCACGCAGCTGTAACACAGAGTTATGCATAGTGTTCTAAGTATGTGTGCTGTTTCGGCTTATTTTGCTGGATATTGCTTGAATCAGCAACGGATTCCTTGGTACCTTGAACTGTAAAACGTATGTTGACCAGAAAAAATGGACATTAACCAATTAGGTTATGAAGCATTGATCAAGGATTCTGACATCGATGAATCCCTGGCAAGAGGAATATTGCAGTGAGCTTTTTTCTTCACCGCATTGGTGCATCCGCGGGTTTTTCGGAGGTTTACTTTTTAATGATTGCGTTTTTGCTTGTTTCATATGTCGGGAAAAGTACAAGATTAATGAAAAGGCGCACCCCACTTTTCACTGATCGCGACGTTTTTACCGCTACCACTGTCGCGGTTTCGACTGGCTTGTTTACGACATGCTTGCTATACAGCTATATTTAGTATCGACTTGTTCAGCGTAAACTAAGAAATCTTTTGATATAAATTTGATATTTGTTCATAATGTATGTCAAGAATAGGAGAACATTGAAATTTTCAGATGCTCAGTTTTTTAACTTTAATCGTACATACGTGGGAACTATCTAGGCTCAGAATGAAGGTAATTACGTATACTATGGAAAGGGGTAAGAGGTTAATCTATGCGGAGCATGTCGTTAGCAAGAAAGCCAATGAAAGCGAGCGATACATTGGACTTTGCCGAATGGCGCTTGCAAAAATGGCGTCCTCCATGGTGAAGTCTGTCGCCTCTTCTGAGGACGAAATGAGTGTATCGACCGTGAACACCGATGCACTAACGACTATGCATCAAACGAATAACATGACTTTCCTCTTCCTCCTGATCATGGACGTCACCTTTATCGCCACTGTTCTCCTAATGATGGCCCTAATGAAGAAACTGTCAGGCATGGACTGGGGTGCAGACCAGACCGTACTGAAGAAGATGCATGTGGGCAGGGTCCGTCCTGTTCTGGAGTACGCTATGGCAGCTACAGCAACTGCGACTTTACCGCACATTTTCCACTGTGTCTACTGGCTACCAGTGGTTTGTTTCCAGTTGTGATGTGACCAGCACTGAAGGCTCAGTGGGACCTTCTCCCACTTCTCTGGCAAGCTGGCCAGACTACAGAACCAGGTCATGACAATGATGACAGGAGCCATGCGCAGTACCCCCATTACGCTTTAGAGACTGCCACAGGTCTGCAACCCCTTGATGACAGAAAGAACATCAAGCAGCAAAGTTCAAACGCCTCCAAAATCATTCCATGCTTTTAAGATATAGCATACCAACAAAAGGGAGGCTCAAAAGGTCCTGCTTTATCAACCAGACCAGGAGACTTGAGGGGAGAGACCCAGAGCTGTTGGAGCACATGCCAACACCAATACCAACAACAACATCTGTCCCCTCATGGGAAAGACTGAAATTCCCAACCATCACAGATGACATTCCAGGCATTGGGAAGAAAGGCACACAGTAAGACCACCGGTTCAACAGAAGGACACGGAGACGCAGGGACGATTCCGATCCTTCTGCAGATGGATGGCAGGATGTGCCTGCTTTAGGAAGTGAGTCGGGCTGTTTCATCGCACAGTGTTTCTGCAACGCTGTGAACAAGATCCCGTTTCTCAGCCTCCACAGACCAAAACCTGCAGGAAAACCAACGGTACCTTCCCTGCTAGTGCAAGCAGTTTAAGACACGCTTCCCCTGGACTCGAATGAACTTTCAGATTTCTTAATACTCTTTTCCTGTGCCCTAGTTTCGTTGGGTTTTGCCAGATTCTTAGATTTTCCGTTAACGACCAGTCCCTTCCCACTTTCCTCCCCCCCACCCACCCCCATTTCCAATCTCATCAGTCTACCTACCCTGAAGAACAGTGGACACACGCCTATACGGATGGGTCTGCCGCAGAAGCAACGAGGGATGGAGGAGGAGGCGTGTATATCAGGTACACCGGGTACGAGACCCACATCCCCATAGCAACGGGCAGATACTCCACCAACTTCAGAACAGAGGCAGAGGCCCTGAGAACGGCAGCGGCCCACTTACTGGATCGCCGAGAAACGACACACCAGCACGTGGTCGACAATAAGAAGCAGAAGACTTGACTCCTTCAGGGAGGAGTTCAAAGATTTCGTTTGACGGTGGAGCAAAACCAGCAAGCATGTGTGTGTGTGTGTGTGTGTGTGTGTGTGTGTGTGTGTGTAAGTCTTGGCATATGCCTGGATGTCTGTGAAGTGCGGTTCTCCTATTAAGATGTGTCATCTGCCTCTGTTGAAAGTCAGAAGAGACGCATGTTTAGGAGTCATCATGAATTTGACGCTATATGATTCGAGTGCGAACTGTCCTGTGTTGTTTTTCAGAGCAGTCCGAGAGAGTGGTAAATGCTGAAGAAATCCCCACGATACGCTGTGAAGGACGATTTTGCTTTATTCACATGAGTCCGGCTGTTTCATCGCACAGTGTTTCTGCAACGCTGTGAACAAGATCCCGTTTCTCTGCCTCCACAGACCAAAACCTGCAGGAAAACCAACGGTACCTTCCCTGCTAGTGCACGCAGTTTAAGACACGCTTCCCCTGAACTCGAATGAACTTTCAGATTTCTTAATACTCTTTTCCTGTGCCCTAGTTCCGTTGGCTTTTGCCAGATTCTTAGATTTTCCGTTTACGACCAGTCCCTTCCCACTTTCCTCCCCCCCACCCCCTTTTCCAATCTCGTCAGTCTACCTACCCTGAAGAACAGTGGACACACGCCTATACGGATGGGTCTGCCGCAGAAGCAACGAGGGATGGAGGAGGAGGCGTGTCATTCTGAACACAGAGATATAGTATCTCTGAAACAGGTTGGTCACGTGACTTCGGCCCCACATTCCAATGATTTTACCAATCAAAATTCAACATGATCAAAAGACCATTGAGAGTAAAAAGAGACGATTCTATTTCACTCCAATTATTTATCCCGATAGATAAACACAAATTTGGTGTTCTAATAAAACTAATTTATGAGATTTTCAGGAAATCATTTGAGAACTACTTTTAGCGCGAACATCGTCGTTAAGGTTGCAAACTGCCTTCAGGACGTGCGCTTGTCTTTGGAACTAGTCAGTATAAACCGCATCGAAAAGGATTCCTATGGCTCCGGGCTGGTTTCGTGAATCTATGGTTATACTCTCGCAAGTAAATGCTTTCTGGCCGGAACCTGTGGTCTAACTGCCTTCACACTGTTTGACGAGCTGCTGAGTCCACACTTCGATCATTCGTGTATCGACTGATCTAGAAGTAGAAGGAAGATTTTACTCACTGTTGTCTCTGTGTTGAACGTTGATCGAGTCGAAGTTTCTTCCGTCCGATTCCGCAGTTCGATATCATCGGAGAGCTCAGAAGCAGTTTTTCTAAGTTTAATCCTTCTAAGCATACATTAAATTAATGATTCCTCATCAGTAAAAGCACTCAGCGGGTTTCTGGGCGTATCGTACTATCGGTCCAAACGATTATCATTATGCAGACGGGATTGGTTGCCTTACTCGCACAATGAAGTATAATTGTTGCTGTTGTATTCAAAGTCCTTATAATTAGTAGAGTTTACAATATTACACTCTTGTGATTCGAATTTTACCGCATACAAGTTTTACATTTATGGGAAATCGATGCTTAGAAAATGAACTGACGGAAAGATGGCTGCCAGTATCGAGTGTATCACAACAAGCGGAGGAATACACTCAACGATGTGATGATGATGATGATGATGTCTACTTGTATAGCGCTTATATCCATACTGCCGTATGCTCAAAGCGCTTGAGCCGATGTTGAGGCTGTCTCTCAGTGTGTCGTGTCTCAAGTCAATGAGACCAGTATCCTGCTGCCAAGGCCAATTACATTGGCCAACGGCGCTAAGACTACTGTAAGCACAAGGGAGAATTTGTGCGTGCTGGGTATTTTTTCTGTGGCCGGCACTCACCCGTCAAGGACATGAGCGTCAGGATCTTTATAGTGCGCAATTGATGTTGTGAATGCGTATCACACACTAGACCTCGATTTATGAAGGTCTCATCCGAAGGAGACCTCAGTGTTGAATGGTGGTATGCATGTTATGGAAGAATTAAGGCTATCACGTGACCAACCTGTTGCTGAGACTATATGCACTATAGTCTCAGCCACGCTGAATGGAGGCGTGTATATCAGGTACACCGGGTACGAGACCCACATCCTCATAGCAACGGGCAGATACTCCACCAACTTCAGAACAGAGGCAGAGGCCCTGACAACGGCAGCGGCCCACTTACTGGATCGCCGAGAAACGACACACCAGCACGTGGTCGACAAGAAGAAGAAGAAGACTTGACTCCATCAGGGAGGAGTTCAAAGATTTCAGATGCTTTCACCAAAAGAATTGCTTATTTATCAAAAAATATCTCATTAAAAAATCGGCTGATCCACCAAAAAAATAAATGCTCCAAGCAAAAAAATAGATGCTCCAAGCAAAAAAAGATATGAAACTCCAAAAATAAATTTCATCCAAAAAAATTTGATTTTAACAAAAAAAATGATATTTTCAGCAAAAGAATTATTGCTGGGAATCCATCCTTGTGGTTCACTGCCTGATGAGGGCTGGTTTGGCTTGCTTTGGACGCCTGTAGTCTCCTGCCTTGTACAGAAGAAACACTTCAGCTTCACACCCGGCCGCACTGCACTTGTAGTAAACCTTCCGCCCGTCTGTGGTATTCGTTGTGGTGTAGACCTTCCATCTGCCATCCTGCAAGAAAAACAGCAACTTGTCAGTAATACCTCAATGCAAAAATGGTGAAGTTATGTACTTAAGACATTATACGTACGTACGGTACAACAAGTTTGAATAAATACAATGTTCAGCCAAATACAACAAACAGAAACGCGACAACAAAATAAAAGCAAAAACATACCTCCGTCATGTAGCTTGCTGATTCTTCACCAGATTGAAATTCTTGGTCTTTGGTCCATTGCTTTGCTGCTCCCCGTCTTCTTTTAGCTGGTGGCTCACTGTCAGACTCCGACGAAGTGTCTAATTTGACTGGGTCGATCCTCTCAAAATCTGTAGCCATCTCTGCCATCTCTCTCCCATCAAATTCCATTTTCAACTGACACAATCTTGTTTCATTCAGCAAAATCTTTGAGTTCAAACAATGACCATCAATCACACTGACTTTGAATGTGATGAATGATAATCTCTCGAAATTAATGAGTGAACAGCACTTAAACTCCTTTTTAGAGTGTTGGTGAACAACAATCCATTTCTTTTGCCTGGAGCACCTTTTCTTTTGCCCGATTATATTTTCTTTTGCTTGAACAGCAATTCTTTTGCCAGTTCAATTTATTTTTTGCTTAAACAGCAATTCTTTTGGCTGAACAGCAATTCTTTTGGCCGATCAGCTATTCTTTTGGTCGATCAGCTATTCTTTTGGCAATTCAGTCAAAGTGAGAAAAATCATCTTTTCTTTTGGTGAAAGCATCTTTTTTTTTGGTAGAACCATCTTTTCTTTTGGAGCATTAAACCCATGCCTTTTACTAACTGGTAACACATGAGAACAAACGCATTTGCAATCCTCTATCAAGATATAATTTGAAAACAATACTCACCCAAAACTACATCACACCTGTAAAGCAGAGCAAAAACTTACCAAACCAAAAATAAAAATGTCAAAAAGTTGCAAACAACAATGCAAAGAGAAGAATCTGAAAGCAAACAACAAAACTATAAATAATGCAATGGAACAGGCAATTCTTGGCTAATCTGTGAATTAGGCAGCCCATATCACGTATTTTCTTGGCTTAATGAAGAAGCATCAATGTCAGTTTTTGCCTAATACGTGAAATAGGCACTTTTTGCCTATTTCGCGTATTAGGCTGCCTATTTCGCGTATTAGGCTGCCTATTTCGCGTTATAGGCAATCGAGAAACTTTGAGTTCACAGATTAGGCACCGCTGTTGCCTATTTCAGGGATTAGGCAAAAGGCTGCCTAATTCCCAGATTTAGGCTATTCCGACTT
>JAWQFJ010029081.1:42500-45357 GCA_034096865.1 Theodoxus fluviatilis
CCTTCCGATTGTCATTCAGATCTCTCTCTCTCTCTCTCTCTCCCTTGAAATAGAGATTGGTGCAGATACCTGTCTCACGACCAGAACAACCTCTTTTAGCAAACCTATACGAAAGTTAATTTGGAACTCTGACAAAATCCAAGAGGTAAAAACCAACACAGGGACAACTGCGTTCAAGGACTCTCTAAACGAAGCTGCGAAAATGATAGAGACAAATCTTGATTCTGCTCTGGACTTGTTTGTTGAGTCCTTGCTGTCAAACGCCAGCTGCATGTACCGGACGGTTTCCTCGGTGAGACGTGTGAACCATAAGAATTCTAGTTGGTTCGATTTGGAATGTCGGCATTCCAGAAGAAAGGTAAAGGAAACTATCTGTAATTTCAGAAAATATGGTTTAAAAACATCCAGGGATCTTTATGTACAGCGTAGAAATGACTATAAAAGGTTGATTCGGCATTAAAAAGCGGAGCTTTACAGAGCTTCATGCGAAACTCTCCTCAAAAGTATTAAAAACTCCTCTCAGTTCTGGTCTATTGTTAGAAGGGCCAACAGTCAGAGGCCGAAAGAACCTCAAATTGATATTCATCGATGGTACCGTCACTTCGTGGGTTTGTTAAACCGAAGATTCTGTCTAAATGAAATGTCTGAGGAGAGCGCACATATTTTAAATGACGAACTAGATACTCCAATCACTGAGGATGAAGTACGATTTGCCCTGGCAAGAATGAGTTCTGGTAAAGCTCCAGGGGTAGACGAAATCCCAGGTGATTATTTGAAACTCTTGGGCAGCTGTATCACCCCATTCCTTACCAAGCTATTTTCCATAATGTACGAAAGGCAGCACTTTCCTCGTAGTTGGTGTCACGCTTTGATCGTCCCTATTCTCAAGTCGGGAGACAGCTTGAATCCCAAAAACTACAGGGGTATCTCTCTATTGAGTAATGTAAGCAAACTGTTCATGTCGATCCTGACCAACCGCTTGCGATTTTGGGCAGAAGAAGGAAACAAATTCAGTTTCGAGCAAGCCGGTTTTCGTGCAAACCATTCCACGATCGACCATATTTTTGCACTGTACTCAATAGCTGTCAAGAACGTATACGGAGAAGGTCGTGGCAAACTCTATGCTGCCTTTGTTGACTTCGAAAAGGCCTTTGATTCCGTAAACCGTTCATGTCTGTGGAGCGTTCTGAAAAAGCTGGGTCTCTCTACCAAGTTTGTGAATATGCTGAAAGCTGTGTACGCACATGTTGAAGCCAGTGTACGGTGGGGAAACGATTTGTCGGATCCCTTTGATTGTCCAGTCGGCGTGAGACAGGGGTCAGTTGAGTCGCCAATAATTTTTTGTCTCTACATTACATATGTAGCAGATTACATACGGGACAATGGGCGCCATGGAGTGCAGTTACTGCCTGGAACAAAAGAACTTTTTTCTCTTTTATTTGCCGATGACATCGTGCTACTGTCCACCACTCCTGTAGGTCTACAACGCCAACTTGATAGTCTAAGCATAGCATCGAGTCACCTCGGCCTCTCTGTTAATAACGAAAAGACCAAGGTAATGGTTTTTAGAAAAGGGGGCTTTTTGGGTAGAGGAGAACGATGGACCATAGGAGGGAATAACCTGGAGGTAGTGAACAGATACAAATATCTGGGTTTTGTTTTTACCACTAAGCTGTCCATTTCCGTGGCTCTCGATTGTCAAGTGATCAAAGCAAAACAGAAAATTCTGCAGTTGTTAAGAACCATGAGAAATCTACACTCCCAGAGTGTCACTGTCTTCTTTAAGCTGTTTGATGCCCAGGTGCTACCGGCATTGTTGTATGGTGCACATCTATGGGGATTGACCAAAAGGCACAACGTGGAAAAAGCGCATACGTTTGCATGTAAGCGCTTTCTTAGCGTAGATCTGAAATCCCCCAATAACATGTGTTATGGCGAACTGGGCAGATACCCTCTTTTCATCACCACCACACTTCAGGCGGTTAAATATTGGTTTAGATTGTGCAAAATGCCGAACAGCAGAATAGCCAAGCAAGCATACATTATGTTATCTCGCTCCCATATACCCGAAGATATGAATTGGGTGAAAGCAATAGAAATGTGTTTATCTCGTCTTGGCTTCACTTACATATGGAACAATTGTGGCACATTGGACGAGAAGAGTTTCCTCCGTAGTTTGAAACAAAGACTGCGAGACTGTTACCTGCAAAAATGGAGCTCGGCACTTGACGAAAGCAACAGATTTGGTTTTTATAGGACTTTTAAAGTAACATTTGAATGTGAGCAATATTTATCATGTTTAAACATAAGAAAATTTCGTGATGCGTATATTCGTTTTCGCTTTGGATGTAATGATCTGAAAATCAATTTACGGTCGAGAAAAGAGGATAATTTTGACAAGAACTGTCCATTCTGTGACGAAATCGACAACGAAGCTCACTTTTTATGTAACTGTCGTATGTATGATGACATTAGGCAGAAATATTTAGTCAAACATTTTAAATATGTATATCCTTCAGATTTAACACATTTTATGATTGGAAAAGAGCCAAGGATGACTCGAGATATTTCCATGTTTATATTTTATGCATTTGAACGTCGCACGCAGAAACTGCAAGAAATTTCAGCAGACGCTCAAGATGAACAT
Organism: Theodoxus fluviatilis; assembly: GCA_034096865.1. Taxonomy (NCBI): domain Eukaryota; kingdom Metazoa; phylum Mollusca; class Gastropoda; order Cycloneritida; family Neritidae; genus Theodoxus; species Theodoxus fluviatilis. The sequence goes on from JAWQFJ010029081.1 coordinate 45,148, forward strand.
TAAACAAAACTTGATATAACTAGAAATAATTTACCTTAATGTACAATTGTTCATTTTATTTGAACTTACATACGGACGAGTTTGATATGTCACTTATCTTCAGAAGATTATGTTCTATTTTGACTCGTACAACTGATATGCTAACTGTTTAATATGTACATATGTGTATATTCCTACGTGATGGGTCGTCGGCCGCAAATAAAGAATCAA
>JAWQFJ010029082.1:5000-10000 GCA_034096865.1 Theodoxus fluviatilis
TTCTCCCTCCCTCCTTCACTGGCCCACCCACCAACCTTCCTAACCACTCACTCGCTCATTCACTTACTCTCTAAACCCCTTGCCCACCCACCCACTCACTCACTCACCAACCCATTCACTCACCAACTCACCCACCCACCCATTCTCACTGACTTACTCACTCACTATCTCACTCACTCACAAACCCACCCACTCACTCACCCCCCCACCCCCCCACACACCACCCCCCACACACACACCCACCCACCAACCCACCCACCCACTCACTCACTCACTCACTCACTCACTCACTCACTCACTCACTCACTCACTCACTCACTCACTCACTCACTCACTCACTCACTCACTCACTCACTCACTCACTCGCTCACTCACTCACTCACACACTCACTCACTCACTCACTCACACACTCACTCACTCCAGGCAGTGACATTCCGGCCCTGACTGGAGACTTGGTGGGGGAGGCCATTACCGCGCTGGGCAGGCCTTCCACAGACATGGTGCTTGGCAAGGCACAAGATGGAGGGTACTACCTCGTGGCCCTCACGTCCCAATCCTTCAGCAAATTAGGTAAATAATGGTGGTGGTGGTGGGAGGGAGAGAGACAGGTAGATAGGTAGATAGATAGATATATTGAGAGAAAGAGAAAGAGATAGATAGATAGATAAATAGATAGATAGATAGATAGATAGATAGATAGATAGATAGATAGATAGATAGATAGATAGATAGATAGATAGATAGATAGATAGATAGATAGATAGATAGATAGATAGATAGATAGATAGATAGATAGATAGATAGATAGATAGATAGATAGATAGATAGATAGATAGATAGATAGATAGATAGATAGATAGATAGATAGATAGATAGATAGATAGATAGATAGATAGATAGATAGATAGATAGATAGATAGATAGATAGATAGATATATAGATAGATAGATAGATAGATAGATAGATAGATAGATAGATAGATAGATAGATAGATAGATAGATGAGATAGATGAGATAGATGAGATAGATGAGATAGATTAGATAGATTAGACTAGATTAGACTAGATTAGATTAGATTAGATTAGATTAGATTAGACTAGACTAGACTAGACTAGACTAGACTAGACAGACAGACAGACAGACAGACAGATAGACAGATAGATAGATAGATAGATGATAGATAGATAGATAGATAGATAGATAGATAGATAGATAGATAGATAGATAGATAGATAGATAGATAGATAGATAGATAGATAGATAGATAGATAGATAGATAGATAGATAGATAGATAGATAGATAGATAGATAGATAGATAGATAGATAGATTAGATAGATTAGATAGAATGGATAGATTAGATGGATGGATAGATTAGATAGATGGATAGATTAGATAGATGGGTAGATTAGATAGATGGGTAGATTAGATAGATTGATAGATTAGATAGATATATTAGATAGATGGATAAATTAGATAGATATATTAGATATATTGGATAGATGGATGGATGGATGGATTAGATGGATTAGATGGATTAGATAGAATAGATAGATTAGATAGGATAGATTGATATATTATATATGATAGATTGATAGATTAGATAGTATACATTGATAGGTTAGATAGGATAGATTCATAGATTAGATAGGATAGATTGAGAGATTAGATAGGATAGATTGATATATTAGATAGGATAGATTGTTATATTAGATAGGATAGATTGATATATTAGATAGGATAGATTTATTCGATAGATTAGATAGATTGATTAGATTAGATATATTAGATAGATTTGATTAGATTTATTATATAGATTAGATGGATTTGATGGATTAAACAGACAGACATACAGTCACAGACAGACACACAGACAGACAGACAGAGACAGACAGACAGACACACAGACACACAGACAGACAGACAGACAGACAGACAGACAGACAGACAGACAGACAGACAGACAGACAGACACAGACACACACAGACAGACAGACTACACGCTCGCGCCTGCACAATACACGGACAGGCTAAGGGAGGGGGAGGGGGGTGGGGGTGGGGGGGATAGGGGGAGGAAGAGGACGGGGGGAGGATGGGAGGTGAAGTTGGCAGTCAGGCAGACCGACAGGAGAGGGTGTGCGAGACAGAAACTGGGGAGGGGTGGTGGGGGCACAAATGAGGTACGAGAGATGTTGGGGAGGAAAACAAGTTCAGTTTCAGGGAAAGTTACAACTTTTTCTTAGCTAAAATCTGGGGTTGTTTTGCTAGATTTAGAGACGGATGTTGCAGAAATATGACGTTCTTGTGCTCCACAGATCTGATCTTCTCCGACGTGGACTGGGGCACGGGTCGAGTCTACGTGCAGCAAGCAGGACGTGCACAAAGGCACGGCGTTCGTGTCTTCACCCTGCCCTCCGTGCTCAGCGACGTGGTCTGTGGCCTGTCTTACGCTTTCTAGTCAGAAATGGTCATCCTTATTACACCATTACGTGGGGAGAACCCACTGTTCGAAGAATGTTGATGGAATTACTGTAATGGAACTTTTTGTCTCTTTCTGATGAGCTTGAAAGCTTGATTTGATAGCACCCTCAGCATAGTCGCCACCTGTGCCGATGCATTTCTTCGTGAATCTGCTTGTCAAAACACGGTGGAAAAGCTCCTTTTTCAGCTTCTCGAGCTGTTGTTTGACAGCCTCTTCTCGGTCGAGGACCGCTTGAACCACTTGTGGATGTTGAGAAGACTTGGTGCTTCATTCCCCTGACGATTTTGGAGCTCCTCGAACGACTCCTTGGCTCAGTAACGAGACCGGAAGTTGAAGAGCATGATGGCGCTCTTCTGTTCAACGGGAGAAAAGGTCACCCTTTCACGCCCATTACTTTCGTTCCCGCGTTTATTTCTCGTCTGCATTTCCCCCCTGGAAGATGAAAATGATAGAAACTTATTTTAAAGGATTGAACTTGTAAAGAGGGAAAAAAACCTAGCAACAAAACAAAACATTGGCATACAAACTCTTAGAAGTTTTGGGTTTTCCCCACGTAATTTGAAATGTTCCAGGGAACTTTCAAAGGTCGCCGCTGGGAAGTGACAACTATATATACATTACAGTTAATCAGATTTGACTCATGCGTGGGGAATGCAATGCGGAATAATCCAGTTGCCCAGTGAAGCAACTTTAGGATCCGGTCAGTACTGACCGCTACATCTACTAGCTGTACAGCGACTGCACGGTGAGGCTATTGATCAGTGGACTAGGGTCAAGTGTTTGGTTGAAGATACTTTTCTGTTTTCACACAATGTTCAGGACAGTCAAGCTACGAGACACGAGGTATGCGGGGAGATCTCAGAGAGCACACTGGTGTCTTTGAAGGTGTAGGCATGTCGACGTTAAATCGATTTTTGCTTAGAAAAAAAGTAGAAATGAATGCGCTCTTTTGGGAGGCTGCTTTGGAAAGGACGAGTTAGATTTTTGGACGTGATTCGCCATGTGTGGCCAGTTATTATGAAATTCAGGTACAGATGGAAATTGTTCAAACTAGACAGGTGAGATGTGGAGCAATTATGTAATGTTGGGGTACAGGAGTTCAGGACAATAACAACGACGACGAGGACAATGATGACGATGGAAATGATGATGACGACGACGACGACGACGACGACGACGACGATGAGGATGATGATGAGGAGGAGGAGGAGGAAGAGAAGGAGGAGGAGGAAGAGGAGAAGGAGGCTCCAAGGAATTTGTTAGGCAATTGATCTACGAAAATCGTGCTAGAAGAGAATCATTAAGGGCAAGGTTTCAATCAGTTTCTACTGAGGTGCCTCCAATCATTTTCAAGGGAAAATTTCGGCTGAATTCTTTAAGACTCCTTTTCTAACTCAACCGTCTGTTCCTCCAGACGAAATACATCTTTCATGTCCTAGTTCTCAAACTAGTCACCACACCCCCTACTCGTGAACATTTTCTTTCAAATCTCCTCTATTTACTTTTTATTGTTCTTATTTTTTTTTGCATATTTGCTTTTCTGAAACTGCACTGATATGATTTAGAAGCAAGGGAATGGATGCGCGCATGTCCAATGGGAAAGTTTTGACACCTGGTCACTGAGTGGTCTCTCTCTTCAGCAAAACTGCATCTGTTCACACATTACCTCACGCACGCGCGCACACACACACACACACACACACACACACACACACACACACACACACACACACACACCAACATACACACACACACCACACACACACACACACACACACACGCACAAACACACACACACACACGCGCACAAACACACACGCACGCAGGCACGCACGCACGCACGTACACACAGACGCACGCACGCACGCACACACACGTGTAGCATACGAATGAAGTAGAACAGTACCTTCCTCACTGACTGGAATCCTAAGCTGTCGGGCTATGGGGGCCTGCAGCAGCAGTTCAGCCAGGGGCGGCCCCAAGCAGACAAATATGTCTTCATCACAAAGGGGTCAAATCATTCAGATTCAACCGTTCCTTCAAACCTCACTGGAAGATCGATCCCAACCCACAAATGAAATTACCACATACTACGATTACCGTCTATCACCCCATTTCGCTCATCGAATCAATCTCTCTATGTGAACATTTCATGATGAGTGCAGAGAGTTAATGTGACAGGGTGTACAAAATCTCTAAAATGAAACAGAATGAACTCGCATCAGGTCAGTGTTGGAACTTTGTCGTCGTCTGTTTACTTAATCTTTACCTTGCTAGCAAACGGTAATACTATGTGTCAATGAAAAACTCTTTAAAAAGGAGATACTATGATAACAGCAACTATACAAATAAAAACAACAGCACCATTGCAGATGCTAGCAGACGTTCTTCAGAAGGAACTTAGATGCAAATACCAGGTCCTGATCCCTCCATCCCAGTTGCAGGCCATTCGCGTCCGCCAGACGAATTGCAAGCCTCTCTTTCTCCGCTGACCAGGACGTGCCCGAGGACCTGGGGG
>JAWQFJ010029082.1:15000-32500 GCA_034096865.1 Theodoxus fluviatilis
AGACAGACAGACAGACAGACAGACAGACAGACAGACAGACAGACAGACAGACAGACAGACAGATACACAGACAGACAGACAGACAGACAGACAGACACACAGACAGACACAGACAGCCACAGATAGACACAGACAGACAGACAGACAGACAGGCAGATACACAGACAGACAGTCACACAGACAGACAGACACACAGACAGACAGACACACAGACAGACAGAGACAGAGAGAGAGAGAGAGAGAGAGAGAGAGAGAGAGAGAGAGAGAGAGAGAGAGAGAGAGAGAGAGAGAGAGAGAGAGAGAGAGGAGCAGCGAGAAAGAGAGGGGGGCAGAGAGAAAGAGAGAGGGTTGGGGCAGAGAGGGGGGGGGGGGGAAGAGAAAGAGAAAGATGGGGGGGGCAGAGAGAGAGAGGGAGAAAGAGAGGGAAGCACAGAGAAAGAGAGAGGGAGAGAGGGGGGGGGGAGAGAATGAGAGGGACAGAAAGAGAGAGAGAGAGAGACAGAGAGAGAGACGGAGATAGGGAGGGAGGTAACGGGGGAGAGTTAGAGGGAGAGAGAGAGAGAGAGATAGAGAGAGAGAGAAAGCTATAGAGAGAGAGAGAGAGAGTGAGTTCAGACTTCAAACTTTATCCTATTTTCGGACGACGACCCACAATATAAAATTACACGATTATATTCATATGTGCACGTATTTAAACAGCATCGAAGTTGTAATTTATAGCGATGATTCAATGGAAAAGTGTATAGGAGACCTGATATAACGTGGAGTTGGATTTCTAAGTATTTACAGTTGCTTTTTACTAGTGTTCATGTTTAATGAACATATACATGTATGTACACGTTTTCGTTGAGTTATGAAGTAACAGTGGAAGAATGTATGTACAGCATCACATATTTACAGGGTCTGATATCATTTCAACCATTTGGTTGCGTAGTTTCAAAGCATAGAAAATGTACATTGCAACATCTCTCACCTTCCTGATGTTATTACTGTCCAGCAATTTTGTCAGTCTCATATGATTGTTTCTCGTTATATGTTTTTCTATGTATTTCTTTCGTGCTTCGCGATATGTGTTACAAACAAACAGAAAATGCTCCTCGTTCTCTGCTTCATTTCTACAGAATGGACAATTCATATTTGATGCTTCATCACTCTTATATCGCTTGTTTGTGTTTAGTTCACAGAGCCCAAATCTAAACCTAATATAGACATCTCTAAATTTCTTTATGTTAATATCATTCAGATAATGTTCGCATTCAAATTTACAGGTATTTTTGTATCTTCTGTATACAGAGAAACGTTCACTATAATTCAGCCTGAAGGACCAGTCCTGGTAGAAGCAGTCTCGAAGTCTTTGATGAAGAGTTCTCAGATAGATTCTCTCATTTGCAGCACCGCCGCTTTTCCAGACATATGCAAACCCCATTTTTGACAGAAGCTCCTCTACAGTATTAGACCAGTTATTTTTGCATATATATTGCAGAGGTCAGCATAATATACGCTTGCTTTGGGAGCATGTCTGCCGGCATCTTGCACAGCCTCAACCAATATGTTATGGCTCTAATGGCAGAATGTACACATAAATTATATCTACGTGTCTCTCCATATACAATAGTGTTGGGAGATATTGCATCTACGTTCAGGAATCGCTTAAAGGCAAACGTATGTATCTTTTCTATATTGTCTCGGCCTGTAAGACCGCATAGTTTTGCACCATAGAGAAGAGAAGGCAATATCTGGGCATCACATAATTTAAAGTACACACATGTATTGAGACTATGGATACGCCACATGGTTTTCAACAACTGAATAGTTTTTTGCTTGCCTTTAACTGCTTGGTTGTCAAGAGCTGTTTCAATGGACAATTTTGTAGTAAAGTCTTGTACTTGTATGAATTAACAATTTCAAGAGTTGTACTGCCTAGACTCCACCTCTCACCTCGTGCCAAGTGTCCCCCACGTCGAAAAACCATTATCTTGGTCTTGTCAGTATTGACAGTTAGACCAAGTGTTTTTGATACCACATGTAAGTTATTGATCTGACACTGCAATCCTATTGGTGTGGTGGATAGGAATACTATGTCATCAGCAAATAAGAGGGAATATATTTCCGCTATGCCAAGTAGCATCTGTATCCCTGAGCATGGTATCTCCTCTCCAAATCCTGTATGCCTAGCCACAATATATTATTTTGATGGCTAAGCCACGGGCTTAGCTGTGTAAAGTTTTCTATATCTTTCCTAAGAGTGCCAAGCTTCCCTCCTATTTCCTCTGTCGTGTTCTTTTGTCTTTCCCTAAAGTTAGGAGCAGGCTCTGTATGGTTTCCTTGGTAGTCTTTAGTCCAGTGTGTCCATTCTTTCTCATTTGCAGGGCAGGCCTCTTTCTGTGGCCCATAGTAATATCCCCAGGTAGGTCCGAGGTTAGTTTCTACATCACCATGTTTTAGTATGTTTTTGGAGAGGTCATGTACATTTATTTCCTGTGAGCGAGGTCCGTGGACACATACTGATATGAGGGATGCATACACGATCACTGCCAACAAGCATACTTTGGCCTTTGAGGCACTGATCTTAGTTACTTGGCTCTGGCTTGCTTGCCTAAATGGTAGTGCATAGTTTTCCCTTTTTTCTTCTTCGTATTTAGATTCTTTGGGTCTTGATATCCTTGCAGTCCGTCGCACATAGTACATGCCTATTCGAAGCCTGTACAGACCAACTTCAATACCCATGTTGACTACGGTGTGTGTATTATGCTTTGTTGGGAGTGATCTTATTGAGTTCAGGTTATTTGGTGTCTGTAGGAGTCAAAAATCCTCTGCGTCCTTTCCTGGCAAGTCGCAGCAGGTTGGAGTGCATCCGATAAGGTTGTGGGCTTTCTGAACGATCAGATTCAGGAGCAATCTTTGTTATGATTTTACACGATGGGTTCAGGGCACACTTGACAAAATACCATCCTAATTATAGAATGCTTTAGAAACTATATTTCCTTGTTAAAATATTTTCAAGATAACGTTGTCCTCGAGATGTCACTTCATATTCCGTAACTGTGTACTTGCTTCAATCGTAAACATTTGAAGTCACAGATATAGATTTTGTTTTTCCTTTTATCGTTTGTAGATGACCGTGCCTACATGTATGTTTTAAGTTTATCTCTTCACAATCGCATCGTGTCACTAGAAGTCGAAATTCTCCCAAAATAGCGTATTGCTCCACCACGTCGTGAGATGATTTGGAAGACGATCAACACACAGCGACGAGGCCTGAGAAGACTCCGCTGATACTTCCCCACCGCGTTGGTATTCTCAAGTCGTGCACGGGAGTTCAGGACACTAACATTTGTTCAGTGGTTACCACTTATTGAGAGAGAGAGAGAGAGAGAGAGAGAGAGAGAGAGAGAGAGAGAGAGAGAGAGAGGGAGAGAGAGAGAGAGGTGGTGGGTGGGTGTGGGGTGGGGGACGACCTGGAAGACGACGTGGTCGAAAGCAAGAAAGGAGATAGCAATAAAACAAAATCTGTGCTCATAAAATAAAGTACTCGATTTGGTGGCAAACCCGTCAAAATAGTTTTTATACTAATTGCATATACTAGTACCCGAGAAAGTTTTCATGCACGACCAGCTTTATTGTGAATATTTAATGACTGTGTTCTGTGGTTTATGAGATAATTATCATATCACACCCAAATGTGAAAATCGAATATTTTTTTGTTTCGCTTTTGTTTCCCAGGCCGCGGGTTTCAGCTCCAGGTAGGGGCACAGGAAGCCAGCGGGAGTTACCTCCTCTTTCTTCACGCTGATTCGCTACTTCCGGCGGGATTTGACCAGCTTGCACTGCAATGTCTACGCGTCCCTGGCAACGTCGCAGGGGCCTTCGACTTTCAACTGGACATCCTCCTTCCAACCCGCAGGTGGTTCTCTTCTGTCTCGTCAGTGGAGTGCTGGAGTGAGTGGAGAGAGGTTTGTTCATCCGTCGCCAACATTCGCAAGCAGGCAGGCAGGCAGGCAGGCAGGCAGGCAGGCCAGCAGGCAGGCAAGCAAAGAAAGACAGACAGGCATGCAAAGAAAGACAGAGAGGACAAACAGACAGGCAGGCAGGCAGACAGGCAAGCAGGCAGGCAGGCAGGCAGGCAAAGAAAGAAAGACAGACAGGCAGATAGACAAGGCAGGCAGTCAAGCAGGCAGGCAGGCAGACAGACAGACAGACAGGCAAGCTGACAGGTGACATTGGCCTTAATTTATGCAAGGAGTGTGCCTGTTCTTGATCACGATGATTCCTCGCCTCCAGGCTTCGTTGACAGCCGAATATGTTTCCACAGATCCAGTTGGGGCGACCAAGAAACTCCCAGATAGCCATTACGATGTTAAGGTTTTAAATGACATTTTGAATCTGAGGGTTACGACACTTTACATTCCAACCCGAATGATACAGTGCAATTCAACGCAACCGGAATCGACAAATTTGGAATCTTTAAATGCAGTAGCAGCAGGAACTTCTTCCACTGTGTACATTACGCCGTGACGACGAATTGCAAAATGCAACAAAGACAACCATACGTGGAGTAGTTTTCATCATAGTTTCTGCCTTTGGAGTGCAAGACAGGGATGATTTTCACATTCTCTCGAATTGCACGAAATGTCCAACAGCGCACGCTAAACAGCGTATTGTACTACTGTGCATCTGTCACCATTGGTAATTAGGAGTGCGTTGTAATGAAATTAGAGTAAAATACCTTGGGCGCGATTTCTGCGTTCATGATATTCACACACACACACGCGCGCGCGCGCGCACACAGAAGCACACACACGCGCGCGCGCGCGCACACACAGAAGCACACACACACACACACGCACGCAAGCACGCTTACAAGCACATGCAAGTTGATACAAACGCACGCGCGCGCGCGCTCGCCCGCCCTTGGATCTGGAAGTTTAGTCCGCATGTGTTCTTCCAATTGTAAAGGTCTCCTTCGCTTTTGCGTGCCGTCTGGGCGGGGAAAAGTCCAAAGACTGCGTGAAGCATTAGATAGAAAGCGTGTCTATCAATCAATGAACTGTTATTTCCCATCGTGAATACGTCGGTATCTGTTTAGTTGAGCTCTTGCGTTGTCTGCTGGCGTGTTTGCGCCTGCACTCGCGTACTAGTCTTGCAATCCTGGTTAAATCGATTTCCGTCTCATATTCAGCAACGGCTTTGCACGACCCTTTCTTTGCCTGAGCACGTCCTTGCCTTAAACAATGAATTCCTGATCTGTTTCCCCTCCAGTTAAGGGGGTTTATGCGCGGCAATCAGCGCTTACGCAACACTGGACATGTTTGTATGTTGTAGGCGCATGGAGGGGGCCGCACGGTGGTGCCAGTGGTGGTTCTGCAAACAGCTCATGTATATTCAGTGGTTCACCCGGAAGCGGTCGAGGCTGCTGGGTAAGGGAGACATCCAGCAGATCTTGAAACCTCGTTCTTTATTTGCTCTGCCAAGCAGGGAGGAAGCTAAGTATGCAACTAACATTGTTACCTCATCAGGGAAAGACATCAAAACAAACAAAAAAATAGCTTGAAAGCATACTCCTTTCCTCGTATTGCACAACTAAATTCTGGTTTACAAATAAACTGTGTCTGTTTTATAGTTTTGGGGAATCACTTTAGATGGTGGTGCGCTGTGGAATCTATGTTGTCGACCACTTTTAAAGGTTTACAAAAGGGTTGCAGACTTGAACTCATATGCAAAATATAGAAACTCTGGCATGTATACGTTTGCCATGAGATCGAACGCTATTCATTAGATTATCGTTTTCCCCAATGCTTTTAAACAACTCTTGAGTTGTAACGTGTTTATGAAGATCGCCAGGAAAAATGTTGCCAGGGCTTATCTCGTCCGCAGAGTAGCTTCATATCATGACGGAATTTTGAGCATTCGCCGATCAAAAACACTCTTTGCCTGTCGAAAACGTGGAAAAGTGCACTTTTTCCTAGCTAACAATGTTGCCTTCCAATTTTCTGTGGCACACTGGGAAAAGTAAATCAAATCTGATATAAGGAAGTATCTGCAATGAAACTCTGAATTAAATCTCTATGTCTTCAAAGTTTAGTACGTTTCAAACTCAGCAGCTGATTGCTTACAACAAAAGAAAGGAATTAAGACTATCAGCGGGATATTTAAACGAGAAGGGGGTCTGAAAACGGATTTATCTGCACATTCATGCACTGCACACTGTATTTCATCACCCACAGAAATGTTGCACGGAGACAATAGAAGGTCGCAACTCTTAATTAGAAATTAGAGTTATGCAGAGCGCTCCTCACTGCTGTCGTACGTGCCTGTCGTGTTGACCCTGTTGTCCATGCTGTGGACAGAACTGCCGTACGGGGACCAGGGACTCTTCCTGAGGAGAACCACCTATGAGCAGGCAGGGGGCTACCCTGGTCTGTTCCTCATGGAGGACGTTATCATGGTCAGTCTGTGGTCTCTTTTTGTCTTCTAGAGGTGTTGTAGAACGTTAAGGTTACACTTGGAATTGTTGACGTCCTTTAGGTACACATTCCTAGTACATATGTGCATAGAATGATGCGGTTGACGCTGACGACGACAACGACGACGACGACGACGACGACGATGATGATAATGATGATGATGATGATGATGATGATGATGATGATGATGATGATGATGATGATGATGATGATTGATGATTGATGATTGATGATTGATGGTTGATGGTTGATGGTTGATGGTGATGATGATGATGATGATGATGATGATGATGATGATGATGATGATGATGATGATGATGATGATGATGATGATGATGATGATGATGATGATGATGATGCTGATGCCACTTGTGGTGGTGGTGGCCTTGAGTGAAAGAGAATGAAAATGTACCTGTATGTGTTTTAGCAAAGTGTTCATATTGTTAAACAAGCAGCTTTCATACTCTCAATGTACGGCGGGAGTCAATCCAGAGGAGAAAAATGTCACGGAAAAAACTTTGCCGACTGAAAAAAGAAAACTGCAAAAATAGCGCCATAGATGTCTCTGAAAGTTATTCAAATGCACCTGAGACCGTCTTTCAAGCACAGTTGGATCGAATGAAATATGACGGAGAAGGTCTATTTTCCTTATCTCCCCTGCGAGGTTGTCTCTAGTACCTCCCCTTACGCCTTCTCTGATGATGCACTGCAGGTCGAGCGTCTGAAAAAGCTGGGTCACGTGGTTACGCTGGACAGCCCAGTAGTGACGTCAGCAAGACGCTGGCAAAAACACGGTGCTGCCAAGGTGACGTCACCACGAACTTTTAAAAATTCAATCCCGTTCATTGGTCTGTACTGTTGTGTGTCTATGTAACAAAAACGGTCTATCGGACTTTTTCGTGGTTGTTTAAAGCTTCACTTCACTGTTGTGCACTTGTTACGAGGTCGTCCTTATTGCATAAAACCACGTTTATCTTGATTTAACTCATTATCCAGAAGCCTGCCTCCCTTCGCCATCAAATGCTGCACAGCAGTTCGTTTGTTCACATATCTCGTCAGGAGTTCGTTGTTGATCATTTATCAAATCGACAAAGATTTGGCGTGTATTGTCAGTGGAAAATGATTGGCAGTGAATACTGTTTATTTAAAGTGTTGACTAATTTGAATTAACCGATGAAATTCGTCAGGAGAGGAATAGTACTTACACAATTCGACTTTTGTCACTGAAAAAAGTGTTGGTCTCACTCATACAAAACTACAAACAAAAAACTCTAGTAATCGGGAAGGAGATGAGGTAAGCACTCTTTGTGATAAATGTGGAATTTTACTTAATTTTTAAATTTATATTTCTCTACCTTCATCCTGTCCGATTGCATTCTTGGTTGGAGGGCCCGTATAATGCACTATTACATTTTTATTAGTATCTTTTTTCGCCTCATGCCCCTCCATTTAGTGATGCTAAAGTGTAGATAATTATCTTTCCAGATTTCCTTTTACAACGTAACCCTAATGGTTCTCTACCGCCTAGGAGTTGCTCCCAACACCTTGGCCCGCCTTTACTACGGCAAATCACTTAAGACGAAGTAGTCCAGCCTCTGCTGATTCGACGTTGCGACCTCTTGCCGAGCCAAAGGCAGCTTGTAGCGTGCAAAATAGTAACCCGTGCAAAACAGTAACCGGAAGTCATCGCAGAGTTATCTGCGAGGGACGTGCTGAGAATTCCACTCTAAAAAGAGACGGCACCCGCCACTCCGCCTGACTGACTTGGCACGCCCAGGGAGTTATGCTAAGATCCGGCCGCGTAAATATATCTGCGTTTTGTGACAAACGTCTTTCTCGGCGGTACTGTACTCCATGCACCTTAACGGTGCGCGTGATTCGGGTGTAATCTTAAGCTAAACGACGTTTATTGGCGCTGCTGAAGTGGTCGAAGTCGGAAACATTCGGAACGTCGTTTAGCTTAAGATTACACCCGAATCACGCGCACCGTTAAGGTGCATGGAGTACAGTACCGCCGAGCAAGACGTTTGTCACAAAACGCAGATATATTTACGCGGCCGGATCTTAGCATAACTCCCCGGGCGTGCCAAGTCAGTCAACGGTCGCGTTATATAAAACTAGACTACAAACAGACTACAGGGAGGTGACTCCCATATTATTTCCGGCAGGGGAGACGGCTTTACACGGGGAAAAACTTTTTTGAACGCTACATCATGTGTTAAACTACACAAATGCACCAAAACCTCGTAAAGCAACTAATGCGTCGTTTATCGGAATATATTCCATGCGAAGAACAGGTGCAGGAGCGGTAAATTGCATAAAGCACGTCCCTCGCAGATAACTCTGCGATGACTTCCGGTTACTGTTTTGCACGGGTTACTATTTTGCACGCTACACAGCTCCACAAATGTGGCGAGGGACGCCATTTGCCTGCAAGTGCACCCATTTATCGCTGGCTAGTTGGTGCCACCCTTCCTCAAGACAAAGAAGAGTGTGATGCGGGTGTCGGTTGCACTTCTTCTGACTCTCATCCCCCGGAGTTTAAAAGGTCAGGAGGAGAGGACCTTAAAGAGGCATGAGGAGAAATGGACTGGCTGACCGAGTTTTTCTGCAAGAATTGCCTCTCTAGGCCAAAACGGCCTCATGATAAGAGGAACGTTTCCATGGACTGAAAACATTCCCGAAGGAAAGCAACGCATGTATATGAATAAATTCTGGTGTCGCTCAATGAGATGAAATTGTATAGGTGTTGCATGCAGATGATGTAGAAGAGGGGCTCTTGGACTGAAAAAGGATACATCAATGGAGGTAAACGCTCTCAAGGATATACAATGGTACAGCTGTTTGACCCTTTGCTAAATTCTGGGCATTGGAAAAACAAAGGGCACACATGGGATCGACGGATAGACAACAAGTGGGACAAGAATGTGCAAAAGCATATTCTGAATACATGAATATGTAGATAGTAATATCTTCTGAATGTGACTATTTTCATCAGGTGATGCATCAATTTCTGTTTCACAGTGATGTCTATATGTAATACATACTTTTTCTGTTGGTGCTGTAGTTATTACAAAGAGAGACAGAAAGCAAATAAGAGTTTGTCATGTCTGAATTGATTTTGAATGTTTGTCTTTGTGTGTGTGTGTGTGTGTGTGTGTGTGTGTGTGTGTGTGTGTGTCCTTCCGTCCGTGTGTCTGTTTGCCTGTCCGTCTGTCCTCTGTCTGTGTGTGTGTGTGAGTGTGTGTCTGTTTGTTTGTCTGTGTGTCTGTCTGTATGTATGTCTGTGTGTCTGTCTGTGTGTCTGCCTGTGTGTGTCGTTTTCTGTGTGTGTCGTTTTCTGTGTGTGTCGTTTTCTCTCTGTGTGTGTGTGTGTGTGTGTGTGTGTGTGTGTGAGTGTCTGTCTGTCTGTCTGTCTGTCTGTCTGTCTGTCTGTCTGTCTGTCTCTCTGTCTGTCTGTCTGTCTTTCTTGTCTGTCTTGTCTGTCTTGTCTTGTTTTGCCTTGTCTTGTCATGTCTTGTCTTGTCTGTGTGTCTGTGTGTCTGTGTGTCTGTGTGTCTGTCTCTCTATCTGTCTGTCTGTCTGTGTGTCTGTTTGTCTGTTTGTCTGTCTGTATATCTGTCTGTCTGTCTGTCTGTCTGTGTGTCTCAATTTGAATGAGAAGGAGATGGAATTGTTTGAAGAGCCCTTGCTGCCAGATTGCTTGGGAGAAATCAACCCTACCCTTGGTCGTCTTGTTGAATCATCCAGCTTGACCTCCACTCGTATTTGCTGTAGAACGAAGCTTTAAAACGGATGCCCTCTTCTCTGCATGCAGGACTAGAGTACAGAATGAACGTTTCCTTGGAGCTTCTCTTTCTTTGGTTTGACATGTTTTTTAATAGTTTGATATTGTCTTCTGTATGGTCTTAGTCCATATCATTTTCAGCAGCACTTTAGTATTTTTGTCACATGATTTGTTCTGCATTATTATTTTGTAGTTAAAAGTTATTGAAAAAAAGACTGCTCTCTACTGTGATGTTAAGCATGACATTCTTTTCACCAATTTTGGATTGGCCTGCATTGATTGTTCTCAGCAAAATGATGAATATGTCTGAAATAATAACACGCTTTGTCATAACATTTATTCAGAGATCTGGCAGAAACGAAAACTAAAAAATGTATTAAACGGTTGTTGCTTTGCATTCTTTCCACGGGGCCGTGGAAGCAAATGCAGCCAAGCAGAGAATGCTGGTCACTATGGCTAAATGGTCGACAACGATGAGATGGATGGGTAAATGGATATGGCCCTAGGGTCTAAACAGCCTTCAGAGGTTTTGTAAAGCCATTGACTGTGGTATACAAACACTGGCATTGGTTGGATGGATGGATGGATGGATGGATGGATGGATGGTGTTTTACGGTCTATCAGCCTTTGTAGGCTATTTAAGGCCCATTAAGCACGAAAATCACTAGAACAGTTTAGAGGAAACGTAATCCAGCCACGGTGTCCCTAGTTATTCGCCTCTTACGAATCGCGTTGGGAGTCGCGGTGGGTCAATTCTTACCCCGAACACACAGGGGGGTCATTGGTTGGAACAGATCCAAGTCGAGAGTCCATTCGCCTTGTCACTCGCTTCTGACAAAGTGTGGACTGTGACGCATTGCAGTGGGTCTCGCCTTCTCCCTGGCCCACAGGGGTAGAGCTGGCCCACAGGGGTAGAACTGGCCCACAGGGGTAGAACTGGCCCACAGGG
Organism: Theodoxus fluviatilis; assembly: GCA_034096865.1. NCBI lineage: Eukaryota > Metazoa > Mollusca > Gastropoda > Cycloneritida > Neritidae > Theodoxus > Theodoxus fluviatilis. The sequence goes on from JAWQFJ010029082.1 coordinate 26,201, forward strand.
GTAGAGCTGGCCCACAGGGGTAGAACTGGCCCACAGGGGTAGAGCTGGCCCACAGGGGTAGAACTGGCCCACAGGGGTAGGACGATGAGAGGGACGCTTGCAAGTCGAATGAAGGCCTACGCGGTGGTCTGGGGTGTCCTTTTTCTGCTTTCCAAAAGACTGCAAAAGTTGTAGAGAAAATGGTGTGTGGAGATGGCTTCACTTAAATATTAGTAGATGTAATTCCCCCTCCCCCCCCCCCTTACTCCCTTAATTCTACTTGCATGTAGAAACTCAGCTCCTCATGAGAGAGCAAGGAGATGAAAATTAATGCAGTTCTAACAACCTGTATAATCATTGCACTGCTATCACAATGACTAACGTAAAATGGGGCAGTGTTCATATGTATTACAATTGCGAAACACGAGTGCGTTAGATAATATCGGCTCAGTGTGTGTGTGTGTGTGTGTGTGTGTGTGTGTGTGTGTGTATATGTGCATGTGTGTGTATTTGTGTGTGTATGTGAGTGTATGTATGTGCATGTGTGTGTATGTGTGTATGTGTATGTGTGTGTGTATGTGTGTGTATGTGTGTGTGTGTGTATGTGTGTGTGTGTACTTCCCCGATATCGACCACTTGATGTCGACGACCTCGCATTTTAGTATGGTGAAAAACGTCAATTACTATGCCATGCAAACTGTTTACGTCCCTTCGTTGATTGTCATTTTCCATGATGTTCATGTGTGTGTGTGTGCATGTGCATGTGTGTGTGCATGTGTGTGTGTGCATGTGTGTATGTGCATGTGTGTATGTATGTGCATGTGTGTGTATGTGTATTTGTATGTATCAATGTGTGTGTGCATGTGTGTGTGTATGTGCATGTGTGTGTGTGCATGTGTGTGTGTGTGCATATGTGTGTGTGTTTGTGTGTGCATGTCGTGTGTGTGCATGTGTGTGTGTGTATATGTGTGTGGGCATGTGTGTGTGTGTGTGTGCATGTGTGGGTGTGCATGTGTGTGTGCATGTGTGTTTGCATGTGTGTGTGTGTGTGTGTGCATGTGTATGTCGTGGCTAAAAGTCGGAATTGCCTAAATCTGGGAATTAGGCACAGCTGTTACCTATTTCAAGGAATAGGCAACAGCACTGCCTAATATCTGAACTCAAGTTTCTCGATTGCCTATAACGCGAAATAGGCAGCCTAATACGCGAAATAGGCAGCCTAATACGCGAAATAGGCAAAAAGTGCCTATTTCACGTATTAGGCAAAAACTGAATAGATCTTTCTTCATTAAGCCAAGAAAATACGCGAATTAGGCTGCCTAATTCCCCGATTAGTCAAGAATTGCCTGTTCCGTGTAAACTATTTTCTCTTTGGCAATGTTGTAAACTTCAATTAATTGCTAGTCAATTGATTGTTTAAATACATGTATTGACTACTGAGCATTTTAGTAACCTGAGCTGATATCCTCTCTAACGTTTGAATAAAGTTTCAGACTGAGCATTTTAGTAACCTGAGCTGAAATCCTCTCTAAGGTTTGAATAAAGTTTCAGACGGTCCTGTGTTGAATAATTCAGATCTGACCAAGGCAAGATTTTTTTTTCTTTTTGTGACAACAAATCATAGAAAATAAAAACTCAAGCCTCACAAGCTATACTTTTGCCAGTTGTTCAGAAGAGAAGCTGACACCTGACAGCACAGTGAAATTTCCTTAGAAGGATGGCAGATGAATTTAAAGAAAGGTTTGAAAAACACCTTCGAGAAGGAAACTATTCAAAATGGGTTCTGCCTGATGAGGATACTTACAAGCTGATAATTGCACTGCTGTCAAAGGATGCACCTTTAAACCGAAGATGCTATTATGTCAAGACGAGATTCGAAGTTATCAGCGTTGGAGGGGTGAAAAAAGTGAGCAAGGTACGTCTCTCTCTCTCTCTCTCTCTCTCTCTCTCTCTCTCTCTCTCTCTCTCTCTCTCTCTCTCTCTCTCTCTCTCTCTCTCTCTCTCTCTCTCTCTCTCTCTCTCTCTCTCTCTCTCTCTGTCTCTCTATCTCTCTCTCTCTCTCTCTCTCTCTCTCTCACCCACCCACCCCATGCGCTAGTGTGTGTGTGCGTGTAGAACGATTCACATTCAACAGAATGTGATAATAACCACTAACGACGACGATGATGATGAGGATAATGATGATGACGACGACGACGATTATGTTGATGATAATGATGTTGATGGTGATGATGGCGATGTTGATGATGATGATGACGATGGTAGTGATGATGATGATGATGATGATGATGATGATGATGATGATGATGATGATGATGATGATGATGATGGATAATCCTCCTTACATCTAGGAATGACTGAGCGCAATAGGCCATTTGCTGATTTAAATAAAGTAATGCGTGCTTCCATGCCATTTTTCAGCTCCGGAAGGATTCTGACGAGGCTGTGCAGTACCTCCTAAAAGCCATAGAAATATTTGATGTGCTCATGGACGCACACGTGTCAACGGGTCATGGAGGAGAAAAAAAGTTGAGGTACTTCTTGAGTGAAAAGTACTATAATTACCAAGATCACTTTTCAAAAATGGTGTTCTTGCGCCCTATGACGTCAAAGACAGCGTCCGAAACGGCTTACAACCTCATTGATATTTTTTGCATGATATCTCCCTCAGCAGTGCTTCAAAGTGACAATGGTCGAGAATTTGTTGCCTCGGTCATTGGCGAGTTGAAGGAAATGTGGCCTAAACTGACCATTGTGCATGAATCCCCTCGGCATCCCCAGAGCCAAGGCAGTGTGGAGAGATCAAATTGTGACGTCAAGCAAATGCTGGTAGCCTGGACCATTGATAATGACTGATCTCAATGGGCCGAGGGTTTGCGCTTTGTTATGTTGCAGAAGAACAGCTCTCCTCACCGAAACCTTCAAAACAGAACCCCACTTGAAGTTTTCTGCGGGCGAAAAGGTTCGTCAGGACTGGAAAGAACATCCCTGCCAAAAAACGTCATTTCTAGGCTTGAAAAAGAAGAAGAACTCATCGACCTGTTGAACGCAGGATCTCTCCCAACCGGTGCCGGTTGTGACAACGATGAAACTGCAGATCCACAAACATCGAGGAAAGCCTCCTATGCCACTGTGCACGCATCCACTGACGCCTTGAATGTCACTGTGCCCCCAGTTCCAGAATCAACTGACGCCTTAAATGCCACTGTGCTTCCAGTTCCAGAGGCATCAACTGACGCCTTAAATGCCGCTGTGCCCACAGATTCAGAGACATCCATGGAATTCTTGCATGCCACTGTTCCCGTAGATCCAGACGCATCCATGGAATCTTTGAATGGCACTGTGCCCACAGATCCAGAGGCAGCCATGGAAGCTTCCAGCGCCAATGGGCCTGCAGATTCACCGACAGACAGACTTGGCAGACATTTGACTCTCATGCAGGAAATGCGGAAGGACGCCACTGAGGGTCAAAACAAAAGTAGGGCGGAAATGCTCAGAACCACTGTAGCAAGTCTGGCACCACTCGCATCAGGTGATCCAGTTCTCATTGCTGTCAGCGAGTTTGATCGTGGCCGACTGGATTGCAGAAATGTCCCTGGGGTCGTCATCAGCGTACAAAACGACATGTACCAGATCGGCACAACCCACGGCATCATCAACACGAGGTTCTCCAGGAATCGGATTATACAAGCAGATTTTCAGGTGCTCAGTTCTGACATGGTTGATGAGACACAAGTTCTCTCTTTCAGGCAAATTGCTGCCTTGCATTCAAAGTATGGTGGGCAAGGCTTTTCAAAATGTTCTTGTTTAGGACAGTGCAAAACTAGACGTTGCAACTGCATAAAAAACAACACATTGTGCCACAGCCACTGCCACCCACTGAGTAAAGCCTGCAAAAATAAGCATGATTAAGTTTATTGGGTTTTTTTTTGTCTTGTTTTGTTGGTTTTTCCACTTTCACGTTTCACATTAGTCCTGACATGGTCGATGTGACATTATTTTTTTCTTGAAGAAATAATTCCTTACATTTACGGCTTTTTCATATTTAATGTAATGTAACATTTGTTCTTTATTTTTGCTTTAAGAAATAATTCCTTAAATTTAAGGATTTTTCATATTTCTCTTTTGGTATGAGAGAGAGAGACAGAAAGAGAGAGAGAGAGAGAGAGAGAGAGAGAGAGAGAGGGCGGAGAGAGAGAGAGAGAGAGAGAGAGAGAGAGAGAGAGAGAGAGAGAGAGAGAGAGATAGAGAGAGAGTAGAGTGAGATTTTGGTCCTTATTATTTTTGCCTCACCATAAAAATAATGTTGAAAATAAATGTTGAAAGCGACATCTGGGTTTTTAAACGTATCACGCTCTCCTCTTCATAAGCTCTTCATTTCCTTTTTGTGTGAGTGTGTGTGGTTTTGGGGGGATTTTTTTTTTGGGGGGGGGATTTTATCGCTTTATATATTAACAGTAAAATATTTACATGAATACTACTTTTACTAAGGCTTTAAATTTATTGGCCAAAAGAATAGATGCTTTCACCAAAAGAATTGCTTATTTATCAAAAAATATCTCATTAAAAAATCGGCTGATCCACCAAAAAAATAAATGCTCCAAGCAAAAAAATAGATGCTCCAAGCAAAAAAAGATATGAAACTCCCAAAATAAATTTCATCCAAAAAAATTTGATTTTAACAAAAAAAATGATATTTTCAGCAAAAGAATTATTGCTGGGAATCCATCCTTGTGGTTCACTGCCTGATGAGGGCTGGTTTGGCTTGCTTTGGACGCCTGTAGTCTCCTGCCTTGTACAGAAGAAACACTTTAGCTTCACACCCGGCCGCACTGCACTTGTAGTAAACCTTCCGCCCGTCTGTGGTATTCGTTGTGGTGTAGACCTTCCATCTGCCATCCTGCAAGAAAAACAGCAACTTGTCAGTAATACCTCAATGCAAAAATGGTGAAGTTATGTACTTAAGACATTATACGTACGTACGGTACAACAAGTTTGAATAAATACAATGTTCAGCCAAATACAACAAACAGAAACGCGACAACAAAATAAAAGCTAAAACATACCTCCGTCATGTAGCTTGCTGATTCTTCACCAGATTGAAATTCTTGGTCTTTGGTCCATTGCTTTGCTGCTCCCCGTCTTCTTTTAGCTGGTGGCTCACTGTCAGACTCCGACGAAGTGTCTAATTTGACTGGGTCGATCCTCTCAAAATCTGTAGCCATCTCTGCCATCTCTCTCCCATCAAATTCCATTTTCAACTGACACAATCTTGTTTCATTCAGCAAAATCTTTGAGTTCAAACAATGACCATCAATCACACTGACTTTGAATGTGATGAATGATAATCTCTCGAAATTAATGAGTGAACACCACTTAAACTCCTTTTTAGAGTGTTGGTGAACAACAATCCATTTCTTTTGCCTGGTCACCTTTTCTTTTGCCCGATTATATTTTCTTTTGCTTGAACAGCAATTCTTTTGCCAGTTCAATTTATTTTTTGCTTAAACAGCAATTCTTTTGGCTGAACAGCAATTCTTTTGGCCGATCAGCTATTCTTTTGGTCGATCAGCTATTCTTTTGGCAATTCAGTCAAAGTGAGAAAAATCATCTTTTCTTTTGGTGAAAGCATCTTTTTTTTTGGTAGAACCATCTTTTCTTTTGGAGCATTAAACCCATGCCTTTTACTAACTGGTAACACATGAGAACAAACGCATTTGCAATCCTCTATCAAGATATAATTTGAAAACAATACTCACCCAAAACTACATCACACCTGTAAAGCAGAGCAAAAACTTACCAAACCAAAAATAAAAATGTCAAAAAGTTGCAAACAACAATGCAAAGAGAAGAATCTGAAAGCAAACAACAAAACTATAAATAATGCAATGGAACAGGCAATTCTTGGCTAATCTGTGAATTAGGCAGCCCATATCACGTATTTTCTTGGCTTAATGAAGAAGCATCAATGTCAGTTTTTGCCTAATACGTGAAATAGGCACTTTTTGCCTATTTCGCGTATTAGGCTGCCTATTTCGCGTATTAGGCTGCCTATTTCGCGTTATAGGCAATCGAGAAACTTTGAGTTCACAGATTAGGCACCGCTGTTGCCTATTTCAGGGATTAGGCAAAAGGCTGCCTAATTCCCAGATTTAGGCTATTCCGACTTTTAGCCACGACATGTATATGTGTACGTCTACGTGTATGGTTTCTGACCTGACAGCCCCCTGCAGGTTGGATATCAAAGTTGACCCATCGCGTCACCCTACGCAATTCATAACAGGCGAATGAATAGGGACATCGTAACTTAACTTGCGCTAC
>JAWQFJ010029082.1:37500-52500 GCA_034096865.1 Theodoxus fluviatilis
TGACAAAATCCAAGAGGTAAAAACCAACACAGGGACAACTGCGTTCAAGGACTCTCTAAACGAAGCTGCGAAAATGATAGAGACAAATCTTGATTCTGCTCTGGACTTGTTTGTTGAGTCCTTGCTGTCAAACGCCAGCTGCATGTACCGGACGGTTTCCTCGGTGAGACGTGTGAACCATAAGAATTCTAGTTGGTTCGATTTGGAATGTCGGCATTCCAGATGAAAGGTAAAGGAAACTCTCTGTCATTTAAGAAAATATGGTCTTAAAACATCCAGGGATCTTTATGTACAGCGTAGAAATGACTATAAAAGGTTGATTCGGCATAAAAAAGCGGAGCTTTATAGAGCTTCATGCGAAACTCTCCTCAAAAGTATTAAAAACTCCTCTCAGTTCTGGTCTATTGTTAGAAGGGCCAACAGTCAGAGGCCGAAAGAACCTCAAATTGATATCCATCGATGGTACCGTCACTTCGTGGGTTTGTTAAACCGGAGATTCTGTCTAAATGAAATGTCTGAGGAGAGCGCACATATTTTAAATGACGAACTAGATACTCCAATCACTGAGGATGAAGTACGATTTGCCCTGGCAAGAATGAGTTCTGGTAAAGCTCCAGGGGTAGACGAAATCCCAGGTGATTATTTGAAACTCTTGGGCAGCTGTATCACCCCATTCCTTACCAAGCTATTTTCCATAATGTACGAAAGGCAGCACTTTCCTCGTAGTTGGTGTCACGCTTTGATCGTCCCTATTCTCAAGTCGGGAGACAGCTTGAATCCCAAAAACTACAGGGGTATCTCTCTATTGAGTAATGTAAGCAAACTGTTCATGTCGATCCTGACCAACCGCTTGCGATTTTGGGCAGAAGAAGGAAACAAATTCAGTTTCGAGCAAGCCGGTTTTCGTGCAAACCATTCCACGATCGACCATATTTTTGCACTGTACTCAATAGCTGTCAAGAACGTATACGGAGAAGGTCGTGGCAAACTCTATGCTGCCTTTGTTGACTTCGAAAAGGCCTTTGATTCCGTAAACCGTTCATGTCTGTGGAGCGTTCTGAAAAAGCTGGGTCTCTCTACCAAGTTTGTGAATATGCTGAAAGCTGTGTACGCACATGTTGAAGCCAGTGTACGGTGGGGAAACGATTTGTCGGATCCCTTTGATTGTCCAGTCGGCGTGAGACAGGGGTCAGTTGAGTCGCCAATAATTTTTTGTCTCTACATTACATATGTAGCAGATTACATACGGGACAATGGGCGCCATGGAGTGCAGTTACTGCCTGGAACAAAAGAACTTTTTTCTCTTTTATTTGCTACTGTCCACCACTCCTGTAGGTCTACAACGCCAACTTGATAGTCTAAGCATAGCATCGAGTCACCTCGGCCTCTCTGTTAATAACGAAAAGACCAAGGTAATGGTTTTTAGAAAAGGGGGCTTTTTGGGTAGAGGAGAACGATGGACCATAGGAGGGAATAACCTGGAGGTAGTGAACAGATACAAATATCTGGGTTTTGTTTTTACCACTAAGCTGTCCATTTCCGTGGCTCTCGATTGTCAAGTGATCAAAGCAAAACAGAAAATTCTGCAGTTGTTAAGAACCATGAGAAATCTACACTCCCAGAGTGTCACTGTCTTCTTTAAGCTGTTTGATGCCCAGGTGCTACCGGCATTGTTGTATGGTGCACATCTATGGGGATTGACCGAAAGGCACAACGTGGAAAAAGCGCATACGTTTGCATGTAAGCGCTTTCTTAGCGTAGATCTGAAATCCCCCAATAACATGTGTTATGGCGAACTGGGCAGATACCCTCTTTTCATCACCACCACACTTCAGGCGGTTAAATATTGGTTTAGATTGTGCAAAATGCCGAACAGCAGAATAGCCAAGCAAGCATACATTATGTTATCTCGCTCCCATATACCCGAAGATATGAATTGGGTGAAAGCAATAGAAATGTGTTTATCTCGTCTTGGCTTCACTTACATATGGAACAATTGTGGCACATTGGACGAGAAGAGTTTCCTCCGTAGTTTGAAACAAAGACTGCGAGACTGTTACCTGCAAAAATGGAGCTCGGCACTTGACGAAAGCAACAGATTTGGTTTTTATAGGACTTTTAAAGTAACATTTGAATGTGAGCAATATTTATCATGTTTAAACATAAGAAAATTTCGTGATGCGTATATTCGTTTTCGCTTTGGATGTAATGATCTGAAAATCAATTTACGGTCGAGAAAAGAGGATAATTTTGACAAGAACTGTCCATTCTGTGACGAAATCGACAACGAAGCTCACTTTTTATGTAACTGTCGTATGTATGATGACATTAGGCAGAAATATTTAGTCAAACATTTTAAATATGTATATCCTTCAGATTTAACACATTTTATGATTGGAAAAGAGCCAAGGATGACTCGAGATATTTCCATGTTTATATTTTATGCATTTGAACGTCGCACGCAGAAACTGCAAGAAATTTCAGCAGACGCTCAAGATGAACATTAAACAAAACTTGATATAACTAGAAATAATTTACCTTAATGTACAATTGTTCATTTTATTTGAACTTACATACGGACGAGTTTGATATGTCACTTATCTTCAGAAGATTATGTTCTATTTTGACTCGTACAACTGATATGCTAACTGTTTAATATGTACATATGTGTATATTCCTACGTGATGGGTCGTCGGCCGCAAATAAAGAATCAATCAATCAATCAATCTCTCTCTCTCTCTATCTATCTATCTATCTATCTATCTATCTATCTATCTCTCTCTGTCTATCTTTCTCTCGTTCACTGTCTCTCTCTCTCTGTCTCTCTGTTTCTCTCTGTTTCTCTCTCTCTCTCTATCTCTCTCTTTCTCTTTCACACACACACACACGCATACACACACGCACGCACACACTAACACACACACACGCACACGCACACGCACACACAGACACACACACATGCACGCGCACACACACACACACACACACGCACACACACACGCACACATACACGCTTCTCTTAGTTTTGCTTTCTCTCTTACCTACCCATCTCATTGCTGTCTTGTCTGTTGAAGATTATGTGGAAATTAGTTAGTATCTCCCGTACCAAGCCTCCCACTCTTTCCGCCCCTTGTGGGTTGGAGGTCAGAATAGACTCAACGCGCATCCCCACGCGATTCGAAAAAGCGAACAAATATGGACATCTTGACATGATTTGCACTTACTCCTAAACTATTCTAGCACTTTCCTTGCTTAATGGCCTTATATAGACTACAAAGGCTGGTGTGCCGTAAAACGCCATGCATCCACCTATCCCCTCTCCAGCATGCTTCACCCTCTCCTTCATCAACACGTTTGTCCTTTTGTGCAACCTACCCCTACTTGTCTGGTCAGCAATTGCATCTTCGCAGAGGATGATAGCGACAGTGTCGGAAATCTTTTTCAGAGCAACGCAGTCGCTTCTCACATGTAGCCCTTTTCATCCTGAAAGGAAGAACGAATGTCAGTCCACTTGTCCTTCAAAGCAATGCCAGAATCCGTTCAGGATCAAACAATGCAGTTGCTGATTGGAAGGCAGTAATCACATAACGGCAGCTTCAGTTACACGGATGTTTGCAGAAAGTATAGACTCGCTTGACTGAGTAATGTTGTTCCCTATGCACTCGCTTCACCTTGCAGGACAAGATGTCTGAAATCTTTATGCAACACGCTTTCTTTTTCCCTTTCGCGGTCCGTTTCTGACTCGCCCTCAAGCACATCGTGTTTACCCAAAACCTTTCATTTGTTCATGAACACCTTTATTTTGACAGCAAAAAGCCTATAAACATTTCCGCAAATGCACCAAGCTGCTTGTTCAAACTACGGTGTGCACGGTGGCTTGGTCTGATTTAGTCCTGCAGATGCAGGCCGCATTGTGGTCGAGATTTACCTGGACTCGGCCATAGCCTGGCGTGTTGTCGTAGTGCTCGAGCCGTCCACCTACGTCGACTGCGTCCACAGCGGCCGCCTTATGTTCCCGACTCTGTGACGTGCTCATCGATTGCGGGTTCCGCTGGGTACACTCTCCCTGTCGCAGAAGCACAAAGGCCGCCTGTTGGTCTTGGCCCCAGGAGGCTTGGAGGCAAGAGCGGGAACACAATCGTTCCCTGGGTCTCCGCGCCCGACGTCCTCCAAGTCATCGCCAGCTCGGCAGGCGGCCATTGAGGGACACCGCCATCGACGTGTCGTGGTGGAGACCCCGCCAGGCCCGGTCCGATAGCTCTGTTGACGCGAGCGTCGGGCTGGAGTGGCCCATGACGCAAGGACGGTGCGCATGAGTCACGCTGTCCTCCGGGTGAATCGCTCCGTTCCTGTCGTCACCATAAGGACGGGCCTTCCACTTCGATTTAAGTTGCCAGGCTGAACTGAAATAGGCGCTGAAAGAAAGGACTAAAGAAGGAAAGAAAGAATGAGAGATGAAATTGCAGATCTTGCCAGCCCAGGCAGCCGACGGAAAAGTATGGGAGGACTCATTTTGACATTTGCCCGTTTAGCGAGCTTTCCATCCAAATGGAATGAGCTGTTACCAGAATAACGGTAAAATGTCCAACTTGTAAATACTGTCACCACATGCAATTACAAATGTATGCTTCGTACTTCACGCTGTTAAATACATTTGGTTGACCAAAATAGTTCGCCTTTAAGGAACTTTACGTTTACTTCAAGACAATGTTATTAATGTAACATTCCTTTGCTTATTTTGCTTACTCGACCAAAGAGTGGTGTGCAAAGTGGTTAGAGAACTAGGCATGGTGAAAAATGGCTACAAAGCTCGTGGCAGTCTTCAGTCATTCTGCAGAAAGATGATTACAGAGATAAATAACTTTTATATCGTTCTAATCAATGTTCTTAAGATCTATAAGATTAGCATTTTGACAGTAATCTCTCTCTCTCTCTCTCTCTCTCTCTCTCTCTCTCTCTCTCTCTCTCGTGTCTATGTCTCTCTCTGTCTCTGTCCTCTCCCCCCTCCCGCTCTCTCTCTTTGTCTCTCTGTCTTTATCTGTCTTTGTCTCTCTCTCTCTGTCTCTCTCTCACTGTCTCTCTCTCTGTCTCTCTCTCTGTCTCTCTCTGTGTCTCTCTGTCTCTCTCTCTCACTCTGTCTCTCTGTCTCTCTCTCTCTGTCTCTCTGCGTCTGTCTGTCTGTCTGTCTGTCTGTCTGTCTGTCTGTCTGTCTGTCTGTCTGTCTGTCTGTCTCTCTCTCTGTCTCTCTCTCTGTCTCTCTCTCTGTCTCTCTCTGTATCTCTCTGCCTCTCTCTCTCTCTCTGTCTCTGTCTCTCTCTGTCTCTCTCTGTCTCTCTCTCTGTCTCTCTGTCTGTCTGTCTGTCTCTGTCTCTGTCTGTCTGTCTCTCTCTCTCTCTCTCTCTCTCTCTCTCTCTCTCTCTCTCTCTACCTCTCCCCCCCGCGTCCGTGTGTGTGCTTGAGCGAGCGTGGATACGTTTGTGTGTTTAAGTACGCCCGGACGTGCGTGTAAACGCATTAAACAAAGATGTATATCTGAATGAAATAAAACATTTCTATCATGAATGGTGTACAAACATGCGTGAATTTAGGATTAGCCATCACATTTATGCAAGATACTTTTTTCAAAATTTCAAACGGGTAAACGTTCACAGTTGTATGATATGCAAGACCGTTTCAGGCATCACGGTTTACTTTGTTCTGCTGTTTCGCTTTATTGAAGGGTTATCTTGCCCTGATTTGGTAAACCTTATGGATGGTGTCTAGCTCGCAATACTGCTTTGTATGGTGTTTTTTTCCATCTTCTAAAGTTATAATACCGCGGTCATTTGAAGTGTTGTTTCCATAGCAATGTCTAAAACAAAGAAAAAAAGAATGAAAAGTTCATGCACACTTCTGCGTGCTTTTATCGGGACACAGATTCAGAAATACCACTTTGGTCCTGTATTGGAAAATTTCGTTGAGAACGAAAAGTACGGATACCCATAGTCTTTAAAGATAAGCAGACAGATACAGATACTCAGTCGATATGTGGGAAACATCAGCGTGGCCATCCAGAGTGTGGGATGAACAACGATACCTAATCATCTCGCACTATTGCCAACAGGTCGAGCCACAACGTCATATCCCGATTTGGGGGCGGGGGTGGGGTCGGAAAGCGTACCTGATTATTCGCCTGTGGCCAATGTACTCTAGCGGGGGAGGCGTAGAAAGAGACGTGTTTGCGTTCCGTTTTAAAGAGCGACAGACAAAGATTCAAGCACAAGGAGGGAAGATAGCAGTCACAGCAGAAATAGAACCACGACACTTTATCACGTTGTAGTATTGCAGACAGGACGAGCCACTGCGCCAAATTCTGATCTTCAACAAAAAAAGTTCCGCTCATCAGCAAATGTTATTGTTCGCCTGTAATCAACGCACTTTTGCAGGGGAGGTGATATGACTGGCCGTCCAGGAGAGAAGACATGTAAACATATCCCTTTGTGTGTGTTCCTTAACAAACTGATACTGTTGACCGCAAGAGAAGAACCAGCTATGCCAATGAACACGTCTTATAGAGATGGGGAACTGACGTAGTGGTTCGTTCCATATGCAATAGTGAGAGGTGAAAAAGTCACATGGTTCAGCCCTTGCTCGTTATGCTCGAGTCTAACCCTCCTGGACATCCCTTACTTCTAGAAGGTTAAAGAATAAAGTTCTACGCAGTTTGTGCACATACTTTTTAAGAACATCAGCTAAAGATATATCGAGATGAGTACAACATGATTATGTTGACCACAGTATTAGCTTTACGCATCTATTATGCAAATTACCAGCTTGGATTTGAGCATGACAGTATTGTGCAAAACATGAGTCCTAATATAGCCATTCAGAAAATGTTTGAGTTGCATCACACATAGCACTGGCAACGTGATGCTCAGTAAATGCAAGTAATGAATTTTAATTATATGCAGTTTTATCTTAACGCCATAACCGTTGTGAACTGATCAGTGTGTTCTTCTTGCTCACTTTGCTGTACTGTTTATTGCACGGGAACGGCAGTGGAACAAATATCGCGTTCTCACTGCTGAAAACACTGTGATATTTTTAATTGGCATAATTGAAACTTTAGTGTGCTCAGCATGTGGGAACTACTTCAACATTCCAAATCAGATATCGTAATATTTATAATAAGTCGCAATTAAGACTTGCTGTTACCGCTCTTCTATTTACATGCAGTTCACTCATAGATCTCAGAAAACTCACATTTATGTAGTCTGGGCACGTTTTGACCGGTTCAAAGATATTTCCATTCTAGAGAGAAGGAGTAACGAGGGAAACGTTGAAAAGCTTAACTCAATCTACGAAACACTGCTCCCCTGTCGGGTTACATTACAGCAGTATCTACTCCCTCACCTAAAGAGATACAGTTCTAATGGTTTTTAATAGGTTCACCATGTGCAGGTTTAGTCAACTTCGAGAATACACTCACAGAATATTCATAAATAGTGTCTGCTACCCTATGACCGTCCTTGATTCCAATATCTTGGTAAGAGGTATTAAAGGTATTTTCAGTGTCCTTGCCTTCTTTTAAAATGTACGCGAGGAACATGAACACGTTGATTGGGAAAAGAATACGTCCATGAAACTTGATGACCAGTCTTCGGGGACAGAGGCAAAAAGACCGCGAGAAATGGCGTGGTTTCATCAGAGTGCCCAATCTTCAAATCCTGGCCTGGCCACTCCAAGCTTGCCAGTCTTACCGTTGGCTCTGAACACACAACTGGCGATCCTCTCCTCATCCCTGAGATCTCCCCAGCTCATGTGTCCGTCAACGTCACGTCGTAGGAGTTTGCTGACCAAAGCCTGCCAGTGACCCTTTTTCCAGCACTATCCCCGCCTCGTGCCTGGAATCAGGATGGGCGCAGTCTCTTGGCGAGCACAGAGGCAATGTGGGGTCTTGCTTGTGAGTTCTGCGAGGAGAACTGTCCCTTTTGGATCGGTGTGGGCTGTTTTCGCCAAGAAAGCGGTCTAGAGGTAATGCTGAAGATCAACAAGGTTTGGGTGGAAAGTTTGTTAAGTGAAACTTGCTAGGCTGCCACCAGCTGATATTGAGATTTACGATTGTTTTGTGTCGAGGTGTAGGTTTCGTCCAAGGGCAAGATATTTTTGGAGTATCGAGATGCAAGCACTAAATAGACTCACACACACACACACACACACACACACACACACACACACACACACACACGCACGCGCACACACACACACACACACACACACACACACACACAGAGGGAGAGGGAGGGAGAGAGAGAGAGAGAGAGAGAGAGAGAGAGAGAGAGAGAGAGAGAGTGGGGAAGCGATACACTCCTACCCTCCCCTTGTCCGCCTCTGTCTTTGTCTGTATGTCTGTCTGTCTGTGTGTCTGTGTGTCTGTCTGTCTGTCTGTCTGTCTGTCTGTCTGTCTGTCTGTCTGTCTGTCTGTCTGTCTGTCTGTCTGTCTGTCTGTCTGTCTGTCTGTCTGTCTGTCTGTCTGTATGTCTGTCTGTCTGTCTGTCTGACTGTATGTGTGTCTGTGCGTCTTTGTGTCCGTGTCTTTCTGTGTGTGTATCTTTTTGGGTATATGTCTTTCTGTATGTGTGCTTTTTTGTCTCTCTGTGTGTCTTTCTGTCTGTGTGTCTGTCTGTATGTGTGTCTGTGTGTCTGTCTATCTGTAAGTCTGTGTGTCTGTCTTTCTGTGTGTCTTTTCTGTCTGTCTGTGTGTTTGTCTGTATGTCTGTGTTTCTGTCTGTCTGTCTGTGTGTGTGTCTGTCTGCGTGTCTGTGTTTCTGTCTGTCTGTCTGTGTTTGTGTCTGTCTGCGTGTCTGTGTGTATCTGTGTCTGTCTGTCTGCGTGTCTGTCTGCGTCTGTCTGTCTCTCTGTCTGTCTCTTTGTCTGTGTTTCTATCTGTCTGTCTGTGTTTCTATCTGTCTGTCTGCGTGTCTGTGTGTCTGTCTGTGTGTCTGTCTGCGTGTCTTTCTGACTCTCTGTCTGTGTTTCTATCTGCCTGTCTGTGTGTCTGTGTGTCTGTCTGTGTGTCTATCTGCTTGTCTGTCTGTCTGTCTGTCTGTCTGTCTGTTTGTCTGTCTGTGTGTGTGTCTGCCTGTCTGTCTGTCTGTGTATCTGTCTGTCTGTCTGTGTGTGTGTCTGTCTCTGTCTGTGGGTCTGTCTGTGTGTGTGCCTGTCTCTGTCTGTGGGTCTGTCTGTCTGTCTGTATGTCTGTTTGTCTGTCTGTCATACACACACACAGACTCTCTCTCTCTCTCTCTCTCTCTCGTGTAAGTGCGGGTACTCTCTGTGAGACCCCGATCATGACAGTAAGAACAGGTCGGTGAACAAACACTAAGAGAGTAATTTGTTGCCGCTTTACAGTTTCCCCAGCAATGGGATCACTAATGGCGAGTTATGTCCAGTCTGCTAGCACAAGAGCCAAGCTCCAAACACGCTGAAAGTGGGTGAAGAGGGAACAAGCAGGCCGTCTGCGGTGGTCCACGCCCCAACCGGGCCATAAAGAGACTGCGGTAATGGAATTCGTCAACGGCAAGCATTCCATTCCAACATTGACGACTGCTGGTCCAAGTAGGCTCCGTCACGATGAAACCAAGATCACTCGGCTTCGTTTGCACCTTACCGCCACATGCGATTAATCTCAATTTTATAAACAACGCACCGACATACCCCAATTTATAGAGTTGGTGAGAATTTTGTACTGCCTAGTATACCTTTAAGCCGTTTATTTTATGAGGTCGTCATTGGGCCAGTGGATGACGTTGACAAAGTCTACAACGGGTGATCGACAAGGATAAAATCATCCGCTGAAACTAGTTTGTCTCTCTAAGCAGTTTGAATTTGAATCGACAGCCAAGATCATCAGAGAGAATGTTCGTAATGCAGGCTGCGAAATGTTTCCCGAAAACACCATAGTAAGGATGTAATTGCTAAGGTTGTGCAAAAGAACAAGGCAAACATGCCTGATTTTCTGTTGCACCTTTTACATTTTATTTAAGATTTTCATATCTATTTCCTTTAACAGGTAATCGGGACACAATAATTATTGCACCACAATCGTCTCAACTCCCCAGCTGGGAGGCATGCATCCAATGTGCGGACTATTTATCACCATACCCTTTTTTCAATTGTTGTCCACAGGTATCAAGTATCTGATCAGTTGGGGAGAAGCAGCCTGCGCTAACGACGCTTTTTAAGACAGCAACTCTCGAGAGTCATGCAGCTTTGATTGCCACGCCCATTGACTGTCCTTGACTGCAGTGGAAATAATCTGGCAACAATGGCAAATACCCAAGGGACCTTATAAATGAAGGCAAATTAAAAAAAAAATCCTCGTTACAGTTAGTGCAGCAGAATCATGTATAATATTAAGGGGCGTGATTGTTCATGCACATTTTAAGCTCGTCTATTTTTCTGGTAAGAAATCCACGTCGCGAGAAATATACACACGTCAAATGCGTGCTTGGTATGAAGCTCTCACTAAAGAAAGTTTTCTTTTGCTGATGCCAGATGTTGCAGGACCTCTCTTGAAAAGTCTCCACGACATCTTTTATGTAAACCCAGTCAATGTTTCAGAAGCAAACGATGATAATGATAAAGACGACAATGCAGACGATGATATTGCTGTTGTTGTCGTTGATGTTGTCAATTATGAAGAATGTGGTCCATTGATGCTCCGGCTACCAAATTTAACTCCTCAGATAAAAAGTACCTTTTTACTCTGGAAATAGTATAAGCTGTTACGTTTGATGTCAGAGTTTTCTGGTTTGATGATTACAAACAGTGTAACAATTTAAAGAACCCTTAGAAAACAAACTTGTCAAGTGTCTAGATAAAAGACTTCAAATCGCTTCCCTATCTGCTCTTCATTTTTTTCATAGTGTCAAATTACACAAGTTAGCATATCGTTGCCTCCCCCATGCCTCATTAGCAAGCAGTGGGCCGCATAATGTTAGAGCAGAGCGAATCCATGGAGCTAATATTCAACTGCGATGCGCCAAAGTTCTACTCGAGAGACCTCTGTAATTAGTGGCACAAAAGCTTCCAGGAAAAGATCAAATGCTTCAGATCCAGACACTTGCCTCAGTCTAACAGCAGGAACACCCCACAGGGACACGTTAAAGCGTCAAATATGACGCCACGTCGATAGGCCAGTGACGTCATTTTGGTCTCCAAGGAAGTCTTCAGCTTGCTCCCTGTCCACGGTAGTCCACCATTGTTGGAGTTTGGCATTCCTACCCTTAAGCCGCGAAGTGCCAGGACAAGCATCAGACCTTTAGTTATCGAATCAAGGGGATCCTTTTTTTCTCGGCCTGGCACCATGCGGGCCGGCTTTAGGCACGGACCAGTCGTCACAATTCGATTGGCCGGGCCCAGTTGGGGTCCTGCTCCTTCCCAAACCGGATCGTACCCCCTCGTAATTGGCCCGTGCCGGGGGCCGCCGGGCGAAATAATGACACTTGCAACTCGAGTTAAACTGTTTACTCAGTCATGGAAAGAATCAGACGAATTTGGCCGAGGCCGCTGCACGTTGTTTGTTGGCGGCCGCCAAGTGACGCGGGCCTGTCTGGACTGGCCTTGGATCCGATTAGGTCCAGGAGAGGCTTGGGGGGAATGTCATTAAGTCATTTGTCAGGCATCCCCGGCCCTCTACCACGCCCTAGTCCCAGGGATCGCTGTCGCATCGGGCTTGCAGGACAGCGGGCGAAAAAACAGCTCCTCTCCTCCAAAGCCACCCCGAGAGACTCCACTCCGTGCTCAAGAACTCCCGTTGACATTGTGTTGCCCGGGGGCCGTGCCGAGACGAAGAAACACGGTGACAGCGAATCGCTTTCTACCTCGACTTCCATGACGTGAAGACGTTGGATCTGACGCTGAGAAGGCCGATGTTTGGAAAGAGCGAGTCTTTTTCCCGCCGATTACTGTCCGTGATGCCAATGACTGTCACCTGAACAACTGCCATCGGCTTGCAAGGCGACACTTGGGAAGGAAAAAACGAGAGGTAATACACGAATTCCAGTCATGTCTCCCCTGCACTTTCAACCGTTGCGTTGCCGAATACGGTCATGCTTCAAAGCTGCTGCGAGGCTCGTGGTCCTGCGTTTCGCCGAAGGCGCAGGAAAAAAAAAGTAGTGGACAAAGAACAAATTATACCACTGTGATTACACAAAGCAAAGGAAAATCAATACACTAGACCTCCCGGTAAAAACATTGACTAGGAATGGTTGAATGGAACGCTGTCAATTTTTAAAAAATCAAACCAGAACATTGCTGCTAATTACAGAGCCAAGAATCACTGGGGCTGAGCAATTAGCTCTCATAGAAAGACTGGAAATATATATTGCATGATAAAACATGACCATCCTTTCGTCTCTTCTCCGCAACATTGTTCGTAAACGGTGTGCATCAGATATGTGCAAGATAGTTGTATGGTGAGAGGTGATGAAAGTTGCCGACTCTGTGCCAGCACTTTGGACCACGTGTCAGAAGAGAAGATAGAGAGAAGCAGGCATGAATTTATTTACCAATTCTCACACATCATGTTACATACATTTATCGATTGAATGCTCCATATTGCACGTTACAAAGATTAAGCGTTGACGCTAGAATACTTCTACATTTATGATACCGTGTTTATGCTTCAAATGCCTTTAACATGGAGCCGTAGTCCTGATGAAAACGAGATCAAATAATAGATACTGACATGAGTTTTGCAATCAATGCATCTCGTCGTTTGTCCTGCGCTTGAAAATATCCGTCATCTTTGTCGTTATAGTTGGCAAGGCTTGAAACAGAGCTTGAACCAATGATGTCTCCAATCCAGCAGCTACCCGCATGTCATCAGGATGGTCATTCTAGAATCCATCGAGACTAATGAAGAAAACAGACTTTGGATAAATAATAATCATAATAATATAGTTTATTTATACGCACATACTTTCCCTTGACAGGCAAGCTCATGGCGTTTACAATTTAAAGAATCAACACTCATACAACCGCTCAACGTTACATTCCTACAAAAACTCACACATTATACATTATAAAATAATTTAAAAACAAACAAAAACAATACAACAACCTAAGATACAATAGAACAAACTATACAATCTACATGAGGTGGGTCTTTAGAGCAATTTTGAACTGGGGCAGAGTGTCAGAATGACGGACTGAGAGAGGCAGACTATTTCAGGTTACAGGTCCAATATAGGAGAAGGCACGCTGTCCTTGAGTTTTCTTGTTACGGCGTGGGACCTTATGCATTCAAGAGTCAGCAGCTGAGCGTAGAGATCTGGAGGGCGTCTAGACTGTAAGAATTTCTGTAAGAGTGTGTGGTGCGGTGTTGTTGATGGCCTTGAAGCACAAAGTAGCACGTTTATAATCTATCCTCTGAGAGATGGGGAGCCAGTGAAGCGTATGTAGGAGTGAAGAGACATGGGTACGCTTGGGACATCGAAAAACTAGCCTAGCAGCACAATTCTGAACTTTCTGGAGTTTGTTAAGCAGAGTGTCGGGGATGCCAGCGAGAAGAGTTTCCATAGTCGAGACGAGACAGAACAAGTGATGTGATGAGCGTTTTGGTGGCCAGCTGAGAAAGATAGTGACGAATGGTACTAATTTTCCTTAACTCGTAATATGCTAACTGACAAACTTTGTTTGACAGGAGTTCTCATTGACAGATCATCGTCAAACTTGAAGCCTAAATTTCTAACAGGCTGAGAGAAGACGATGTCACTGTGACCAATGGTTAGTTTGAGGATCTGATCCGATTCGCCTCCGCCGCCCACCAGGGGTGCTTCAGTTTTTGAGTCATTGAGTTGGAGCTTGTTCCGGGTCATCCACTGTTTCACGTCAGAGATACAGTGTTCGCTGGTAGAAAGAAGAGAGTGGATTTGACTGGGATGGGAGGAGTTGTAGAGCTGGGTATCATCAGCAAATTCACTGTGAGAGACTGAATTGACTATCAATTACATTGGAGAGTTGTTGGGTGTACAATAGAAATAGCAGAGGACCCAGAACAGAGCTCCGAGGGACTCAGTACTTGAGAGGTGTAGGATCAGAAGCATAACCCGAGATCGAAACAGTAGCACATATCTTTGCATTGAAGTACACTGTCTTAGCCGTATCGACTAGACGATTTATCTTGTGTTTCAAAGAACAACAAATTTCTTTATGAACATCCATACCAGAACGCAGCCACTGTCGCTCAGCTTGTCGCTTTTTATGCTTCAAAGCACGGAGTTCGGCAGCGATGGTGCTTTACCACGGGGTGGAGCCACGCGGAGGGAACTTTGCGCTGCGCTGCTGGGGCATGACTATTAAGGACAGAGCGGAGATGATCACACAACTGGTCAGCTGATGGCGCGGGTGACGCAGCAGCCAGAGCAGCCACATCATGCTTGAACACAGTGAAATCAATCCCACGGAGATTTCGAACGCTGCGTTACTCCGGCCGCGGCACCGGGCGCCGCCCATCCAAGTCACACAACACAGCAAAATGGTCAGAGGTCAAGGTTTGAGAGACATAACATGAACGAAACACATTGTCATCAGGACGAAACAGCACCCAGTCAATGATATGACCAGACCTGTGGGTAGGGTCTGAAACAGCTTGCTTCAGACCGAAAGTAGACAAGATGTCCACCATAC
Source organism: Theodoxus fluviatilis (assembly GCA_034096865.1). Taxonomy (NCBI): domain Eukaryota; kingdom Metazoa; phylum Mollusca; class Gastropoda; order Cycloneritida; family Neritidae; genus Theodoxus; species Theodoxus fluviatilis. Next base: position 52,174 of record JAWQFJ010029082.1, read on the forward strand.
GTACAGTACTGCAGCTTTTTGGCTTATCATGATGGAAATTAAAGTCACCAACAATGACACCATTCCCTTGAAGAGTGGCTAACATATCTCTAAACTGTGTATAGAACATAGCATCAGTCAACTTGTTTGCTTTGCTGGGGGATGGCCTATGCACACAAAAGAAATGCACACAAACGGGGGTGTTCAAAGTCAGCTGGATGACCTCAAAACTCTCATGGGAAAAAGAGAAAGATGTACTGACCACAACTGGAAAATGTTCTCTAAACAGTACTGCCACACACCCCGCCCTCGTTGCACGAGGATGAGACTTGAGACAGTAACCTGCAG
>JAWQFJ010029082.1:57500-65000 GCA_034096865.1 Theodoxus fluviatilis
AAAGACAGAGAGAGATATAGAGACCGAGACAGAGAAAGAGCGACTGAGAGAGAGAGAGAGAGAGAGAGAGAAAGTTACACATAAACACACTTACACACACACACACGCACACAAACACAGACACACACACACTCACACACACACACACACACACACACACACACACACACACACAGAGTTTGAAAAGACTTTTTAAACGCTCTAGTCAGAGAGAGTTTTCCATAGATCTGTCCACCTCATTCCAACTAATGTCTGCTCAAAAGCATGAGAGCTTGACCAGGCAAGAAAAATGCAGAGTAAAGGTTGTAAAATAAAACCTTCATTACAAGAACAACTCGAAGAAAATGGGTAGCAACATTTATTTGAAGCAATAAGTCTAAGCTCGGGAGGAAGAAAATGACAAAGATCACACTTCTGGAGATTGTCGGCGAATAAGAATCTTGGTGTCACTCATTTAGGTACTTATCTTAAGAAATAGAAGACGAGAAACCAAAGGATTTTTCAACGTTGTTGAAAATGTTGAGAATTTAAAGCCTGTACAAAATGCTTCCTTCGAAATTTCACGAGTCACAGTACAAATATCTACTTCAGACGAAAGCAACTACACACTATTCGTATTCGTCGCTCATTTGTTTTGTTCTCGTGCTATAGACTAAACGGTATGGTAGGATAATTGGATTGGGAGAATCTCTATGGCCGGGGAAGAGTTCACTAGGGGTCATATGGTAATTAGCAGCTGCCGCCATGATTGTAGGTTAGAAAACTTCCGGTGCTATATGTCGAGGTATGTTTCGGGTCTGTGTTGAGGAGTGATTATCGCTAGATCGTGGCAAAAGGATTGCATTAAAGCACACAAAAAGTTTAATTAGATCAAAATCTAATCGAAAATACTCATAATAGACTATTATAACGTATAGTTTCTGCACAAAACCCACAGAAGATATGTAAACAAACCACACCGTACGTACCGCGCAGACGAACACGATCGAACCATAGCCACTACGCCAGCAGACGATCGAACTAGTGTGATATAATGTTTCATGTAAAGCTCGAATGAGTGGCAGCAGATACCTGTTTAGTTCTGGCTTGAATTGACAATTTCGTTTCCCTGATCTGGCGAAGACCGAAAATTCAGGATCATCGAGTCGATGGATCAACTTATCCGCAGGCCGCACTCAGTGTAACCGTTGGGTCGATGATGACAAGAAAATGGCATTAAATCACAAAACAAAGTTTCATGACAACTAAAATCACCGATTATATTAATAACTGACCATTTTTACACTTACAGGCATACAGCTAGTGCTGATACGTTTTTCTTTTTTATTGTGACCTTTCTAAGGTACCGGTACTCGTTAGTTTGGATTTGCAAAGGATTCCATGATTGTAAACAAACTATGCCAAACTTGCCAACAACATGAAACTCGTTTTCGTTCCTCAAGCAAGCTGAATACGACGTTTATCAGATGTAAAAATAATTGCAGTCACTTATCTGATATGAAATGATCCGAGCAGACTCTAAATTTTCGAGTGTTTATCTCGAAGGTCAGATCTCTTCTCACTTCTGTAGATCTTCTTTATCCATTCTCTTCGTCTGGCTTCGGTAACCCTTCGCATAATCGGACCTTGATTGCTTTTAACTGATTGTATACGGTAGTAGGAGCGTTTGACTCCTCTTTCTTTGTATTTTTTTATTGTTGAAGCAATCTTTAATGCAGCAAGAAGTCGGCATGGTTGCACGTCTCCGTAGCACAGCTTAGCAGACAGCACTTTCTATCCTACCATCATGGCTGAAAGCGCGTGGCTTCTCCGGAAGTGACGACAACTCGTCCCCGGCCATTGCTTAATGATTACCTTGCACGCTTGGTATCCGCTCAGGCTGCACACGTTCCTCATAAGCACTTTCGCTGATTCATGGGATCTGACAAAGAACTGACTAGTGAGCACAGTTGAATTATTCAGCAGCGATCAAGTAAGAATGGTCACAGCTAAGTAGGCCATAACTTGTAATCGTGCTTGTTTTTGCGTGCCTGTACAGAGCTACAATAGAACATGTTGCACTCAGCGGGGACGGCGCCGAAATCGCTTCTTTCCCATGACTGATCAGCGTCATCCAGATAACTTATCTTTTAAAAGAATTCACGTATCATCAGTCTGCATGCTTATCTATCATCGTAATGTGTTTTTTTCCTGTTTCATAGATAGGTAGAGTTTTTCTTCAGCCTTTTCATGCAGTTCGTTGCCGTCTACTTCGCGATTACCGCATTTCGCGCTGACTTGCTTCGCATTCAGCGTTCCCACGACGTGCTTTACGGACAGAATCTTTTCTATCAGAGCAGACCTCCCGATGCTCTAGAGGGTAGTTCAGTCTGACCTTGTCTCTTCACGTGCAGTGACCAAATGCGAGGAAATCATGCGTGACGCTTTGAGCATCAGCGGTCTCCTTGGAGACGTGCAGTAGTACGTGTCAGGGGCTGGTGCATTGCGGGCAGATTCACCGGGGACTGTGGGAACTAATGATACGTGGCGTAGGCTCCCTTCAGGAGGAAGGAGAATTCAGACGTCTGAGGGAGTCTCTTAGGACACTGCTTTGGAAATAGTGTGCGCGAACGACTCAGTCGGTCACGTGCAAACTCGTCGAGGCCACTGCCTCATTGGCTAGAAATTCAATCGTTTCATTTGGAATCACGTTTGCCTCATCATTTTAAAGATGATTACTTTGGTTATATTTGGTTTTTTGATTAACGGAATAATTTTCGTGTACACAAATGTGCACATGATGATTGAGAAAGGCACTTGCATTTAAACTGCTTTGGTTCTGAAAGTCAGCATGTGATGACAAGCTTCTATGCTATTTGTGAGGTACCAGGCAGTATGTTTAATAGACTGGAGCCAGAGTGGTCGCCTGTGGAAGTCGACTATTTGATCTGCCTCCCTTTGATGGTCACGTGAGAGGTTTCCCCGCCGACATCATTAACACGGCTCGTCCTCCTCCCTGTACATACACACAACTTGTAGACCACTGATCACCAGCTTTGTAGGCAAGCCCCGACCCGCTATGGAGGCAGAAGGGGCGAGTTAACTCACTCGAATCCAATTATGACGCGTTGTTTACGAGCAGTGGCTTGTGTGGAGCAGGAAGACCCCTGGTGGGGGATGGGCGCCCATGCCGACCATTTCCATGCGGATCAAAGCCTCACATCGACGTCTTCATTCAAATGGCTGCACTCTCCAGCAAGATGTGTGGACTTACTTTGGGGTTGTCGCGAAATCTTTGTCCTCCACATCGATCGACCCACCAGCCAGTTCCCGCTCAGACCTGGAGACCCGCAGTAAGTGGGAGAGAGTGCGAGGAAAATTGATGGAATAGAGCCGAGATACTTTTCAGCTGCCGCAGTCGGAGAAGGGGTGGGCAATGACGCGATATTCAAAAGTGCCAAGCTGATAACCTGGACGCTGTACTATAACAACACCAAAGTACGTTTCTATAAAGTTCAGCTGCCACTATAGGTAGTAGCAGCAGCAGTGGCAGCAGCAGCAGCAGCAACAGCAACAGCAACTGCACCAGCAGCAATAACTGTAACAGCTTCAACGAAATAACAATGTCCAAAATAAATGTCTGGACTTGTGGAATCGGCAAAAATTAAATATAATATAATCAGCTCAAATACACGTGGTCAGCGGTAAAAACCCATGAAGACAAAAAACACCATAGTTTTTACATCTGATCAACAATCAGTTTTCTTCTTTCTTTAATTATTTGACATGCATATTTATTGGAATTATGCGAGCTTCGTGCATTTCGTCAGACAAAGAGCGTACATGTAGTCGCCATCTTTGATCTTCTCAAGAAAAAGCTTAAGGTAACGGTATCACAGAAAGTCTCGTAGATTGAGAGAAATCAATAACATAAAAGGGATCAACTTAAAACTTCAGTTCTTGTTTTTGTTTTCATCAGGACCAGAAAAGATTATTATATTTCACAGCAATGACGCCTTTGAAAAGTAAACGGATCTGTGTTGTGTTCCGAACCGCTCAGTCGAGAAGGATAATTCAATCAGAATACTTTATCACGTATCGAATGAATCTAGTCACTAATACTTTTCTCGATGCACTTTTCTAAAAAGCAAAGTTGAAGGCGACGGGGAATCCAGATAGATTTGTTACGGCTCACAATTACCAAGTTTACGTTTGACTCATTTGTCCAACTCCGGCTGATCTCAAGATTTCTGAAAAGCGTAATATTACACTGAAAGTTGCGTCCTGAAATGAGACCAGATTAGTGTTAAACCTTTTACAGTAGTGGTGTCACTCGACAGTCCTTCCTGCCTCCAGTGATGAGGCGCGCCGCTCGGTTCTGGATGGCCTGGAGTCGTTCCAGGTGTTTTGATGGAATGCCGTACGATACAGCGTTCCCATAGTCAAGCCTGGATAGGACCAGACTGGTGACAAGAGTCTTGATGACAGGCTGCGTCATGTATTTCCTAATCTTGCTGATGTGTGATATGGCAGAAGTCCATCTCGGAGTTAAACACGACTCCGAGAAAGCGGGCTAATTTTGTTGGAGTGACGATGCTGTCACCTATCAGCAGACTGACCTGGCCCATTTTCTGAAGCTGTTGCCGAGTTTCCAGAATGAGGAACTCTGTCTTGTCATCATTCAGCTTGAGCAGATTCGATAACATCCACCCCCTGATGTCAGTGACACACTTGTGCAGTCGCTGCACTGATGTTGCCGTTTTACTTGCTGACGCACATATTCATGTTTGTGCCAATACCATTGCACAGTATTTATGAATGTTGAAATCATGGCCGAAATGCAGCGCCTCGTCCAAAACAACTATAATGGGCTTATTGTCTGCGCGATGCCTTTTCGGGAAATGAAAGTCATTTATTGGGTGAGACTCGGCAGTATGACACCGTTGTCCCCCACCTCTCCGCCCCTCCACGAAAACAATAGACTTTTCGAGCTGACAAATATCATGGAGCAAAGAAACTCCCTCCTTCAACTCTTAAATACCCTCTACCTCATCGCCCACCCCAACGTCCATCCCCCCACCTCCCATTTCCTCTCCCTCTCTCCACGTTGTCGAACTAACACACAACCGAAGAATTCAGAGCGGTGCTGAAACCGGATCATGCTTTACGTGTCCATGGCTAGTCAGACTGGCATAAATGGAGTTCCTGGACAAGAACTACGACAACGGCTTGCATGCAAGTAAAAGAGCATCTCGCTGTTGAGGTGTTATTCATGATTTACTTTGGGAAGCTCGGGCATTCCTGTGCTGCTGATTCACTGAGCAACTCCACCCAGGTATGTCAACAGAGACTTCAGTCAGATCTCTCCGGGGCATCCGTAGTTTTATCACGCAAGTGCATTACCAGGCGCGCGTTCACGGCAGGCGCCAGGGAGCGGTACGTGAGAGAGACGCACGCCAGTCAGTCAGCGACGGTGACAAAACAGCCAATCAGTGAGCGAGAGTGGCAAAACAGCCAATCAGTGAGCGAGAGTGGCAAAACAGTTAATCAGTGAGCGAGAGTGGCACAACGTGATCGGCGCACAGTCATCCTGAACGACCAAATTAGGATCACGGCACGTCACGTCTCTATCGCAAACGCACGCCTGTATGAGAGAAAAACCCCACAAACTGTATAGGTAAAGATGCTCTTTTTTATAGTGCGACTTTTCCATCCAGTGTTGGTTGCTCAAACCGCGCGCATTTACCCCAGGTTATCGGGGTACTCTTTAAAATCACACCAACTCCATCTCAACTCCCTAAGGAGCGTGTCACCAGGTTGCGGATGAACGCACTAAAGTTAACTTTTACAATTTTCCATCCACGAACCTTAGCTACGTTCTACTTTAAAAAGAGAGGGATCTATGGGAGTCTGTGTGCTAGTTATTGAATGCCTTTATTTGTATTTAACAGTTCTGCACGTGGTTCGATACAGTCTTTTACTTGTGTGACATGAACTACGGCTTACTTCCTTTGTAGACATTGGATGACATTAAAGTTCATGTTTTGCACTTACAAAGGACAATAAACAATGTTTCTGACAAATCAAGAAATGAAAATGTATTGCATGAAAACAAATATTATCTTTAGAGAATTACATGTATAAAGCAATCTCGTCGGAATTTTGTCCTTTGTAGAAAAAGCGATAACATTGCCCCCTTTTTAATGAAACAGGCGATGCATTCAAATGTAGCGGGTTTTTCTTCTCGTTTGAAATAACGTGAGCTGATTATTCATAGTTAAATACCAACGTAATTAAGACATCACACTACGTTTTCAACGCACATAAATCATTTCAAGGCGCCTATCGAACAAAAAAGATACACTTTTCATGGCTTAGAAATGAGTTATACCGTTGCAATACATGATTACAAGAGATAGGGGCAGCACGTGACTTCCAACATTAACATTATCATCATAGCGCAGGAATGTCTGCGCATTTCCCTCATGGGGATAATCGGTGAGACGTCATTGAAGATAAATAATGTGTCTATGTTGGTCACCCAAGGTGAGCTGGGACGATCAGTTGGGTTGAACAGATCTTGGCACACACGCATGGATGGAACCAATGACCTCAATGTGACGCACGGACGCGACAGTCCGAGCTGAATGGGCTGGTCCCTGCTCTGCATGCATTCTCGGCTTCGCGCTGATTACGCCTACACCGTTAGCTCCATTGCCGCCAAGATCGGTTCGCGAAACACGCTGGAATGCAGTGGCTCCTGGTTGCCATCACAGGACCTCGCGGGAGGCGCAATCGTATTGGGTGTGGCATAATCCGATAGCGTCGAAATGGGGTAGTCTTGGATAAATTGAATTGGCTGACAATGCCTCTCTCTCTCCCTCTCTCTGCCAGCGGTTTCTTCGATTTCTTCTTTACTGTCCACGTTATCGCGTCGCTCTCCCGTCTTCGTCGGCCTCATCATTGAAGTTCTGTGCGCCTCGAGGAAGACTTGAGAGGAAGCTGTCCTTTGTCGTGTAATCCCACGACGTCAACGACACGAAACACGTGTATCACCGAGACCGTTCAAACAGACAGCACAGGGTTTAGAGAAATCAAACATTCGTTGACCCTACGTCGCTTTTCGATCAAAGACTGGTGTCTGTCCTGTTTTATCATAGAAAATGCCAGCCATCTCACATACAGGAATGACATCTCAAAGGACTGACTGAATAGTTATGCATCTAGTAGCACGTACAGTGTACCAAAAGAATTTTTGTCACATTTCCAAGATAGATTCCTTATTTTTTAAAGTATTGTCTTCTACAATAACGCATAAACAAAGAAAAATAATAACAATAACGGAACAGTTTTTATTTTCAATATTCATCAAAATACGCTCTTATGTGAAATGAAACAAACGCCCCTGCACCAAATAGTGTTCTGAAATCCGCCTGAAGCTAGGAGGAGATAACGGTCGTGTCTTTCACCCGCACACCATTACCTTCAGTGTTAGTTCAAGAGACAGAACCAGCTCCATCT
>JAWQFJ010029082.1:70000-90000 GCA_034096865.1 Theodoxus fluviatilis
GAGGGTGAAGAGGCTGTGAGTGACTCGCTGTGCATAAACTGACAAGGAACTGGATGGCAGATACTCTCTGTACAAAGAGACCTCTGCCGTTTTTAAAGCTTCCATGTCTTAATTGTCTGAGAAAAAAAATTAAGGTGGAGATGCTACTTGTTAGTCCGGTTGCTACATTGTCGACAATATCACCCTCCCCGACCCCACCCCTGCCGCCCGCCCACTCCTCCTTCCGCCCTTTCTCATGTACTGTGTGACAGAATGTCTTCATGAGATAAGACTCTCAACTATAAGTGTGCGTTATAATCTTAACAGACGGTACATACATACAACTATGTATTTTCTAGGTATATAAAAATGGAAGTTGACTTACTTGACTTAGTCCTCTTCGCTCCGGTCGGAGCACAGGGCCTTCACTGCAAGTCTTCCATGTCAGTACTGGTCTAACACGCTTCCGTTTACCCTGAGGGTTCCAGTCCAAGGCGTGGCGTGGAATGCTGGCATCGTTTCTGCGCAGGGTGTGCCCGATCCACTTCCATGTTCTTCTTTGGATGGTGTTGACGAACGGCTCCTGCCTGGTACGTTGCCCGATACAAATGAATGCTTGGTACGAGCACTTCAAGAAAGTGTTCGAAGAATGTTTTTGTCCTCCCTCCATACAACTCGAAAGTAACTTTACTCAGTGTTGGGGTAACGAAGTCAAGTCCTTTAGACGATGACATTACTAAAGAAGAGGTTTTCTACGCAATTGCAAAACTAAAAAAGGGTCGGGCAGTGGGACCAGACGAAATAAACGGGGAAATGATTAGATGCATACCTGAATCGATGATAATGGTCCTTACTAAATTATTGAATAATATCTTTTTCAAGGCCTATTTTCTTGAGAAGTGGCAAGAATCGATATTCTTGCCATTACACAAGAAGGGTGATGCCCATATTCCGGATAACTATAGAGGTATATCACTTACGAGTATCCTCAGCAAAGTATTAACATCTATACTCACCAGCAGGCTGCAGGATTGGGCGGAAAGTAATAATGTTGTTGTGGAGGAACAGGCTGGTTTTCGTCGGGGCTACAGCACTGTAGACAATATTTTTGTGCTTCAGGCCTTGGTAAAACGCAATTTGTCGAGGAGAAGGAAGGTTTATGCAGCCTTTGTTGACTTTAAGAAGGCGTTCGATATGGTTAACAGGACCGTTCTCTGGGATATCCTTATTTCCTATTGAATTAGAAGAAGGATGTTGAGCATGCTCCAGGCAGCATACTCAAAAGTGATATGTAGAATAATATGCAATGGATGCTCCTCGGACCCTTTAGAACGTTTATCGGGCCTGAAACAAGGTTGCAAGATGAGTTCGATAATTTTTCTCCCTCATTGTAAACTATGTGGCCAAGCTAGTGATTCAAAATGGTAAACATGAAATCCAAATCATGCCTAGAAATACTGTATTATATCTGATGTTATTCGGTGATGACATTGTTCTCGTTTCTGATACTGCTATGGGTTTGCAAAACCAACTGAATCAACTACAGAAGGGAGCTGATACAGTTGGACTGACAGTAAATCGAGAGAAAACCAAAGTGGTTGTTTTCTGTAACGGGGGCTTTCTCGGGGGAAAAGAAAAATGGCATGTGTGTGGCGAGCGGTTGGAAGTAACCCCATAATACATATACCTTGGCTCCATGTTTACTACAAGATTGTCGTTCAATTTGCTCCAATTAGATCTTGTTCATAGAGCTAAGGCTAGTGCTGCTCAGATCACAAGGTGTATCAGAAAATTACACTGTTTATCACCCGATGTCTTTTTAAAGATGTTTGATGCACAAGTGTCCAGTGTTCTTTTGTATTCGGCAGAGAATACTGTTCAGTCATTGAGAATGTACATATCCAAACAATGAAATGATACCTCAACCTACCGTCAAGGGCTCCAAATCTGATTATCTGCGGCGAGTATGAAAGACACCCTTTGTGTATCAGTTGCACAATTCGTTCTTTGAAGTACTGAATACGGATATTACATATGGAAACTTCACGTTACCCTCATCTAGTTTGTAAGATGATGCTAAATTCATGCAATCAACAAAATTGGGCAAATAAGATCAAGGAAGTGTTGTCTAGATATGATTTTCAACATATATGGGTTAATCAGATGGTGCATAACGACAGATAATTTTTCAAAGATTTGAAAGGGCACTTAGTCCAAGAGTACTGTGGCTATTGGTCACAAACCCTGTGGAATAGCGAAAGGTACTCGTTCTACAGGAAGTTTAAAACATGGACAAAAGAAAGCTATTTATTTCCTCTGGACAGAAAGTATTTAAGCTACGTCTACATTCAGATTAGAACTGGTTCCAGCGAGTTGTTCTGTACAAGAATAGTTATAAAGATAGAGCGGAAGATAATTTATACATCTGTCCTGCTTGTAGGAAGACTTTTGAGTGTGAAATTCATCTCCTATTTGCTTGTCCATTGTCTGAAGACATTAGACAGAAGTAGTTCACATTTGATGTCCCTTCGGGAATAAGAAACGCTGATCAACACAGGATTGTACACAAATAATAGCATCGGCAGTTTAGCTATTCCATGCGTTTAAGAGAAGACGAGAGGTGCTTGAGACTGATTATTCTTCTGCCGACGCAGTATGATCACTATGTATGTTGTGACAGACTGGTGGCCTAACAAATAAACAGTTCAGTTCAGTTCTCTCTCTCTCTCTCTCTCTCTCTCTCTCTCTCTCTTTCTCTCTCTCTCTCTCTCTCTCTCTCTGTGAGTGTGTGTGTGTGTGTGTCAAAACCTACCTACTTCTCTTTCTCTAAACACCTCTCTCTCTCTCTCTCTCTCTCCCTCACTCTCCCTCACTCTCTCTCTCTCTCTCTCTCTCTCTCTCTCTCTGTGTGTGTGTCAAAACCTACCTCTTTCTCTCAAAACACAAACACATTCTCTCTCTCTCTCTCTCTCTCTCTCTCTCTCTCAACACACGCACATACACGCCCGCGAGCGCTCTCACCCGCACACACACGCACGCGCACACATATGCACACACACGCACGTACGCACGCACACACACACGCACACACACATGCACAAACACACACGCGCGCGCGCGCGCGAGCGCGCACACACACACATATACACGCAGTTTCCTTGAGGAAGCCCAGGTCACAGGAGACTGGATCGCCACCTGGGACTCTTGACAGGGCATCTGCAGTGACCTGCATTTAGTCCGGGACATGGATCACCTTGGATTTGAAACAGATGAGGCTTAGTCTAAAGCGTTGGGCGCCAGCATTTGTGGAGCTCGGTTGTGGTCAGAAAGGGAACAAGGGGCTTATGTTCATCTCGACTTCGAAATCGAGGCCTAGCGCGTTGTCGCTGAATCTTTCACTGGCCCATGTAGTTGCCAGTGCATCTTTCTCGATGACATAATAGTATCTCTCCACGTTGCTAAGGTAGCGGACAATGAAGCAAGTTGGCCGTTTTGCTTCATCTTATTGGACTTGAAGTGGCCTTGCTCCCATGTCTGTATTTGAAGCGTAGACTGCAATGGTAGATCGCTTGCGTGGGTCATAGCGGACAGGAACTGGATGAGAGATGAGAAGCTTCTTTATGAGATCAAATGAAGTATGTTGGTCCTTGTTCCACATCCACACTGTCTTCTTCTGAAGAAGTTGGCGGACTTGGCAGGAAGTTTGCCAGTGATTGTGATTGAGATTGTGATGATGATGATGATGATGATGATGATGATGATGATGATGATGATGATGATGATGATGATGATGATGATGATGATGATGATGATGATGATGATGATGATGATGATGATGATGATGATGATGATGATGATGATGATGATGATGATGATGATGATGATGATGATGATGATAGTTTGACGTTATATCAGCCTATGCAGGCTGTGTAGCACCATTGACTGCAAACCACAAAAGCTGATCAGTGTAAGAGTAAAGCAAAACTCGATTTTAGTAATTATTCGCCTTTTATGAATCTTACCCCCAAACCACCAAGCCTATCACTGTCCCATGAATGGGCACAAGTGAAATTTGTGGACTATTGCAACTTGTTTATCGTTTACCTCGGAGGATTAACTCAGTCTCGTTTCTTGGAAACTTTGAGTCATCTCCTCCACGGTTTTCCCTCCGGCGATCACTGATGGGGAAGACGCCAAGTTCAGGAATTCAACGTCCAAATTTGATTGTAAAAACCCCACTTGTTTTATAGGCCAGAGTTGAAACTATCGAGGTTTTATCAGCAAGATTAAAGACGGGAACCGCAGATTAACTACGGTGAAGAAAGTACACTTTTCAGCGTTAGTAATTTGTTAACCATTAGCCGTTTTCTTTTCAGCTTTGTGTTAATGATTTTGCGGTCAATGAATCGTACTCGGCCAGCTCGTGCTTTTGCCTAAAAATATGTTGAATTTTCAGTAACCCATCATTTTCTATGTTCTTTATTGTTATATATGCAATAGACCATTGACTGTCACTTTGTAAATCTGGGGTCGTGGTCTATCTTTGTCTTCATCGCATAAATTGCAAAAACTGCCCGTTTCTCGCAAACCTCAAGTTCCCATACATTTGAGAATATGAGATGCGTATTAGAGTTTCTCTCATCATGTGAAGTTCTACTTTGCTGCTTTTATCTGTGGACGTAGTATCATAATAAGTTGTCCTCGAGAACCCGTGAATCCATTTATACAGGTGTGTAGGGATATTCTGTCGTTATGACATTTCAGCACTATTCCTACTCCAGATTTTACCGCAATGTAAACTGCAAGGACTGCAGTTTTCAATGAAGTGTGTCCTCTTCTTTGGAAATCTCGTTGACTGTGGCATTGAATTTTCGTGAAACTAATGTAAGTTACTTCGATATCTCTTTAGGTGCTTGGTCCGAACATTTTTACTAACTTTCCCTGTTGACTTTCGTAGCTGTCTCTACACTCTAACTGCGCAACTCGCGATAGGAAGGTATCAAAAGGAGAAAGAAGGGCACGACGGGTTTGACAAAGGAAGTCCACGACGGACCGTTGATTAGTACAGCATATACAGTCCACTGAACAAACAAAATAACCACAGTAAGTAACCTTTATAACTGGTGGCTCTCTTCCAGGTCCACTCAATACTTTTAAAGGATAGAGCAGTTGGATACAACAGTTCCCAGTCTTGCTCAGGGTCAATAGAGGTAGTCGAAGGTTTCCCAATCACCAGGCTGGACGTCTTCGGTTCAACGGCCAAGTCTCTAAGGAACCTTGGTCCCGTGCACCGAGCTTGGTGCGTCAATTTAGGACGGGGATAAACTATGATTTCCGGACAAGATGAGCTGGTCTAGCCGAGGTCCGATTGACTGCAATTGCACCCTTCGTTGACACTGTGCTGGAGGCAGCCCCCAAGGTCTGGCAAGGAAGCTGTTACCGTTGTAGAGGGAGTGAAGAATCTGGAGGGAGTGCTCAGAGTTCTCTGTACCGGAATGGCCGTATCCAAGTCAAATTGATCACGCTCAGGCTCCGGTATTGAGTGTTCCTCTCTGCCTCTTTCCTTATTTTCGTGTGTGTGTGTGTGTGTGTGTGTGTGTGTGTGTGTGTGTGTGTGTGTATGTGCGTGCGCGCGTTTGTTCGTGTGTACGTGTGTGCGTGCGTGCATGGTCGTGTGTGTGTGTGTGTGTGTGTGTGTGTGTGAGCATGTGTATGGATGGTTTTGATCATCTGTGTGAATTTGTGCCTGTTTGCTTCTGAGTGCATGCATGCACAGTTGTATGTACGTTACAAACACACACACACACACACACACACACACACACGCATACACACACATACATAAACAAACACAGAAACACACACACACAAACACACACACACAAACGCACACTGTAGACGTCTGCAACTCTCTACTTCTGTTTCTTTCTCTGTCTTCCAATGCCGGAATGAAAGGAACAACGAACAGCGAACGGTCGACTGCGCCAGTACCGTTTGAGTGCACTTTAGCTTCGTGAATCTTGTTCATCGGCACTGAGGAATACGCATTTGTTTTATGAAACTCATTTTAAAGTAAAACTAGGCCACATTGGCTCGTATTTCCACACACACACGCACACAAAAGGAAAAATTAATCCCCAGAATAAAACTCAGTCATGCTTTTGCATTTCACCTCTCTGAGTGCGCGTATCTCCGATCAGTTGTTGTACGAGGAAGTCCCTAAAACACAAGCTTGAAAGTGAGCAAACTAGAATGTCAAACCGCCATGCAACGGACGAGTAGAACCCTTAGTTTTCCCCCTCCCGTAAAGTGCTTTGTATATGGGACAAAAATGAGCCCGTGGCAAGGGGAATCCGGGAAAAATAATTGCATTTTGTGTTGATAGGAACGAATGCGCAGCCACAAGGGACACAAAAAGATGAATCTATGATTAAAGCCGACCATGTGCCTTCGGGTCAGAAATTTGTCCTTCAAAGGATGCTGCTGAGCAAAACGTTGCCAGAAAATTTTCTAATAATGAATGATTTCTTTGGATCATCAAAAAAGTTATTCAGAAATCACTTTCTCACTCGCTGTGCGGAAAAGTGGGCGGGCATGCTACATATTGAATATAGACCGCCTCTGATGAGCATGATTGCTCAATTAATATCCATTTCAGAGCGAATTTCTCCTTGTGGAACCCACGCTTGTTTCAGTCCAAAGAAACCTTGCCGGGCACTGACTTAAAAAATCGTCCGAAGGGTTGGGAAGTTTCAGGCATCCGTTTGGGAGCGCACGAGGCAGAAGGTGGGCGCTGGTGACTAATGTTCAAAGACAGCCCTGCGGGCGAACAGCCATCTTGATTACCTTTGACATGCCGCATGTTTCGATCTGAGTGGACCGCTCTGTTGAGCGTCCGAGTGCCTCTAATTTGGCATTGAGGAATCCAAGACAAGCGGGCCTCGCATGAGGTTCTCTTTTGCAAGCGTGCAAAAAGTCGACGGTAAGATCCTCGTATGAAAGACCTCAAGAGGTTTTCTTCAAGGAGACGAAAAGTATGTGACCGATCTGTGATTTGTCCTCGTTGCCAGATAAAAACATTTTGTTTTCTGGTCTGTTGCAATGAGCGCTTTTTAAGCGCTCCCTGTGAAATGTTACAGTGTGTGGCTGTAATCTTGAGGAAGTTGCATAACACCGCTAAATCTATAGCAGCCGTCATTTTCTTGATGAAAACCCTAGCAGCTCCATATTTTGAGAATACTTCCATAGTTCTTTTGGAAAGCATTAGTCAGTGATATTGTGAATTTGTCATGGAAACAGGACGGATATTTGCTGTTTGAAAAAGTGTAAGTTTTGTTTCATCTTACACGTAAAGCCCTAACCTAATAGCCCGAACAGTTGCTCGGCGACAGGCCCGACCAGCTGTCGCCCGACCTAATCGTTCCGCACGAACTGGGTTCGCCCTTAACTGCCAGTGCTTCGTGCGCGCAGAACACCCCGACAGCTAGCTCGCTCTGGGTCGGCGAGAACGTGTGGGGCAAAAAATATGTGCTTGCAGCGCATGTTATGCGTGCTGGCTTCTCATTGGCTGAGAAATCGACTCTTCTTCCCAGGAGGAGGTTTTGTTGGCGTTCTCGCGACTGTTTGCACAATTAAATGGCGGATATAGACTACGGTTCGCACAGAAAACGCTGTATTTGTTTATACTCAAAACCCATCCAAAGAAAATATAAGCCATGAACAGCATTAATTTATCAAAGCTGTATATTGATTGTCTCAATAGGTCGTGAAAGCGATCACATTTTACAACTGGAAATGCAGGTCGCGGCATCTACTTGGCACTGCTTGACTGCTATAAATAGAAGTGCGCGAAGCTTGGCTGGGCTCGTATCAACTCTCTCGCTGTGCGTTCGCCTCTATTAAAATAACAACAACGCCCGGTTGGCGACGACAACGACAATGAAGACTGGGGGACTGCATGAGAAGGGGGGAGCGGTTTGACAACTTGGTTTGGCCGATAAATCGCTATATAAACCATACTTTTACAATAAGAATGACAGTACTCGCATTGGCGACGACTGCTATAGTTTCGACCAGAAGGATTTCGACCACAATCAAAAATAATAATAGAATATACATGCATCTATGATCCTCTTTGCATCAGATGTTGTATAGAAAATAATAGCTCACACACATCGGTTTATATGATACTAGACAGCAATCTGAGAGCACAGACCCTCACTAAGTACGCCACAGTTTCTCTTCCGTGACCTCCATGACAATAATATGAGTCGTCACTTCCGTCAAGTTCGTTTGATCAATTCGGCCTCGACACACATTTCGCCGAAACCATCCGAACGTACCCGAACGACAAGCAAGTCTCGGCGCGCTCTATTGAGAACGAACGCAGTTTCGGCGAGAACCACGAACGGCGGTTCGCCCGACTGACAGTCGGGCTTTTAAGTTAGGCCTTAACGTACGTCTTCTGTATAGGCTATTTCATCCATCACAGACAAAGAGATCGTTGTGTTGTGAAGGTTCTAGAAGAAAGGAGAAGAACGTAGCGCAATCGGGTTGTTTATCCGCCTCTCCACTAAAGGCCGTTGCCGCGTCATTTGATTGAGTCGGGCTAAATTTGTCTCGGCTGTGTCACGTGACGTCATTCGTGAAATTTCCAGGCAGTGGAGTAGATCGTACGCTTTTCTGGAAGTCTCTGGAACCTGGGTAGAGGGTATATAAGCGCGACAAAGCGACAGAGAGGAGAGGACCCACGAGAGGAGACACGACAGAGTTATGGTGAGAGGTTAACTTTGTAAGGAGTGAGATCTCTGCGGCATTGCGCGTAGAGTGCAGTTGTTACGACGATACTGTTTACCTATTTGTCACCGCTGTGTATCGACCAGTGCGTGAATAGTGTTTATCGAAAACGACCACCAGCGTTTGTGAACTTCGACCTCTCGGCGCATGCTAGGAGAACCCCCATACAACTGGATATTGCGAAGAGATCGAGTGCAACTGTTGTCTTTCTCCACTTAAGACATCGACGTCCGTAAAACTAAAAGTGAGCCGACTGGCACACCAAGCAATGAAATACCCTTTGCAACGCCCCAAACTTTCCAGTTTTCAGTTAGAAAGTGAAAATTCCTTAATACTACATGCTATTTGTATGTGTAATCTGCTTATCTTTAACAACACTGAGGACTCTCGGTGATAATTGATTTTTTTAGATCTCCAAACAGCACAAGAATAAGTATGTGTTACAGATTTTCATAACGGCTGAAGCAAAAAGAAAGGTCATGAAAAGCAAAACCTGGTTTCGTACAGGCAGCTATAGATAAACCATAATCCTCTTGCACGTGAGTGCTGTTCATGAAAATTTAATAGACCCCGAAGAGACCTGTGGAGTGATCTGCTGTTTTCGTGCCAAGTCACTTCTGGAGTGAGATCTTTGTATCGTTGCGAAACTCGGATTGTTTCGGGTTTTGATTTTGCTCATTACGTTCCTTACAGGTTAGGAAAAAAAAATATTGATCGGCAGCAATAAAGCCTTTTTTTCTACATGATGCTTCAAGGCGGTTGACGATAGATTCGTGCCTCGCGTAGGTTTGGTGAATATGGGTTCTTGTGTTCGCACATGCAAGCTTGTATGTGCGTGTGTGCGCGGGGGGAAAGACCATCGAATCACAATAAAACCAGAGGGCAGAAAGAAGTGTGTTCGCACACAGATTTCGTCCCATGACATTGTGGTGTAGTGCTAAAATGATGGATGGTTCTTGAGAAGTGTCGAAGCAATTGTGAACTCCCCCGGTAGGAAAAACCCGATCCAAAACGACCGAAACAAGAAAATACGTGCTTTCTATGCAATTTTGCACATGCTCAGGGAATCTACTCTCAGCCGATGAAGTCGCTTTCTGAATCATTGTCGTATTCCCAAACTGGAAATAGAGAGTTCGGTTTTTTTTACGCATCTCAACGGGTGGGAAAAACCCACGCCAGCTTTAATAATAATAATAATAATAATAATAATAATAATAATAATAATAATAATAATAATGATGATGATGATGATGATGATGATGATGATGATGATGATGATGATGATGATGATGATGATGATGATGATGATTGATGATTGATGATTGATGATTGATGATTGATGATTGATGATTGATGATGATGATGATGATGATGATGATGATGAGGCAAGGCTCTGGCCTCCTTATACAAGCTCTCCACGGGAAAGGTACGGAAGGAGCCTTAGCCCCTGGTGGTGGACCGGGTCAAGCAATGACAAGTAAGACTTGAGCACTGACCCGAACACAAAACAACCGTAATCAAGTTTAAACGAACGAAAGTTCTATACATATTGATGAGCATTAAGATCACTTTCCCTGATGTTTATATGAAACGACGTTTTAAAGATTCAGAGCATTTAAACATATTTTCATTGTATTTTATGTGTGGGATGAAGCTCTATTTCCGGTCGAAAACAGCCCCAAAAAACTTGGTCTCCTTGATGTCAGGCACAAGAGCTCCATCTAGCCGCAACTAAGGGTCTGGAAATAAGCTGCGTAAATTACCATCTTACATTAAGACTCTTTAAACCCTTCATCATTTGAATAACTAGAAACTCCATTCAAAACCAGTAGGTGCAACCCTTACATAAAATTCATGTTCTTGGCAAGACAAACGATTGAAAGGTCATCAACATGTAAAGAAAGATTCACAGCCTGGAGGCAGATATTTAACACTTTTTAGTTTACGTATTAAAAGGTTTAACGTTTAGAATGCTGCCTTGTGGGGTGACTTTTTGTGAATAATTCCCGGAATACACATCTCCAATTTTAACAATGAGAGATAAGTATTTTAAAGATATCAATTCTTGAATAAAAAGGACGAGTTGTCTTGGAAAGCCTACGGCGTGGATACATGTACATATAAAAGACCTTCTCAGCGTCCAACAACATCCTAAGCAGTGTTCTCTTCTTCAAAATGAGTCCCTGACGAGGGCCTCCAGGCGACGAAATGATTAAACGTGCTTCGCCGTTTCGGAAGGCGCATTGGACATTGCTGAGGACTTGACGCTTCTCCAGAAGCCAGACAAGACTGCTGTCGATCATTCGCCCTCAGGTCTTACAGATTATTACTCGTTAGAAATATAGGTCAACAGTTGTTTGGAACTTTGGATCCTTACCGGGTTTAGGAATGAGTATGATAATGGACTCTGCAACGGGGATGGGATGGATCACGTGAACCAGGTGGTTTTAAGAATATATAATAATAGGTCGATTGATGGCTGTTGCAGGTGTTTCAGCATCTGTCAGCGAATGTCATCTGCTCCAGGGGATGTGCCATAGGAAATGTTTAATGGATCTTGAAGCTTAAAGAGTGAAAATGGTTTGTTATAATTGTTTTGAGTTATCAGACTGATATCTGATCGGAACTTCTCCCCTACACCCTTATTCCGCCTGAAGGTCGGAGAACAATTGTTAGATAATAATAATAATAATAATAATAATAATAATAATAATAATAATAATAATAATAATAATAATAATAATAATAATAATAATAAAAAATCACTTTTATACCGCGCAATACTC
Organism: Theodoxus fluviatilis; assembly: GCA_034096865.1. Lineage (NCBI taxonomy): Eukaryota > Metazoa > Mollusca > Gastropoda > Cycloneritida > Neritidae > Theodoxus > Theodoxus fluviatilis. Next base: position 81,562 of record JAWQFJ010029082.1, read on the forward strand.
CCACACAGTGAGACTCAAAGCGCCTATAAAAAAAGATAAAAAAAAGAAAAAGAAAATAGAAGTAAAAAAAACAAAACAAACACACAATAGGAATGTATATGAAAGTAATATACATCAAGGTAAGAGAAACAAAGATGAAAAGCAGGTGATATAAAGCAACACAGCAACACAAACCAGACATTCAGTCAACATTCATACAGACGAAAAAACAAAACAAAACAAACAGTTTATACAGATATGTACAATGCACTAACTGTTCTCAGGAAGCAGTCAGGCCCTAGGGGCACTACACTGAAAAAGCTTTACGGAAATAATGGGTCTTGAGGTTAGATTTGAAGGAAGGAAGAGAAGTGATGCCACGGAGAGATGACGGCAGAGCATTCCAGACAGAAGGTGCTTGAAAGTGAAAGGATCTCTGGCCAAAGGATGAGGGATGACGTGGAAATGTGTTGGCTATAACGTCAGTAGTTTTAAAGGAATGAGACTATAATTTTCTAGTTATAGAGGAGGTGGGAGAGGGACAAGTGGACAACCTTGCATGATAGTCTCCGTACCATCCCCCACGTCTTGCTAATAAGTGTCCTGAGGTTGAGTTTACTGACATACTTCCTCCAGGACTGCCTCTAGTTTCGTGAATGGTGCGATGTGCTAAAACTCTGAGTTCCTTGCTGCGTTGGAAGTTCTCAAGCGCAGGATTCTCCCTTAAAATTCGTAATGGCCTATTTCGCAGCCTAATAGCTTTTGTTTTAAAACAGTACTGGTTAAACTTGGGACAATGTTTGCATTTTGAAACTGTCGAGGTCCGAAGTATAAAAAGCGCAACAATATCCAGCGACATATCTGTGAATGTAGACACGGGGTCCTCCTCGCCTTCAGAAGTGGCTGCTGTCAGAAGGGCCTAATGTAGCACCTGAAACTTTTCCCAGTCTGCTGCGTGGAGCCTCCACCGACACGGCTTTTGAGTAGCAAAGGGTCTGGTGAACTGTAGCAGGACTGCAAAATGGTTGCTTCCACGAGAGTCGTTCTTCACTTGTCAGGACAAGTGCTAGAGAGCAGATACTGAGGTCGATGGGAGTGGGTGATCAACAAGCAGCGTGTATGTAAGTGGAGGACTCGTCGTTAAACAGAAATAAATTACGGTTGTGGAAGTAATCCTGTGTAATTTGTCCCCTTCTGTCAAGAGTTTGGCCACCCCATAATGGATGGTGACCATTGAAATCTCCAAGAAAGAGAAACGGCGTGGGAAGTTGGGACACTAGATTATTTAAGTCTCGGGGATTCAAGGGGGCACAGAGATGGATATAGAGGGAACAGATTGTTACAGACCGATGCAAGGTCACTCGGACAGCAAATGCCTGCAGGGAAAAATTGAGCTGTACAGTTTTGTGGGGAACGTGCTTTATAAAAATGGATACACCACATACAGCTCGGTCTGAACAATGTAAGTAAACTTGATATCACAGAAAACAAAAGTGTCTTTGGGCTTAAGAAAACTTTCTTGGAGACAGCACAACAGGACTGAGTAATCTGATTAACAGTGAGCTTTCTCATAATTTGATCTCAGAACTCCGGAGTTGCATTGCACAATGCTCTTTATTTCAAGGGCTTGGCGGTTGAGACTCCGTGAGGATCGTGGTGGAGATGAGGCAGCCTTCTTCTTCTCTGAGTCTTGTAGCGGCTCGAAGAGGTTGAGCCGCTGTATCGAGTCCCGCTTTCCCTTAGGTAAACGGTCTGACCTTCCCTCACTGACCAACTTCTCAATGGAAGTCTTGGATGATATTACTTTGGCCTGACTCGCCCCAGGTAGGCTGCCCCCACGTCATGGCAGTGTGACAGACCCCAGACTTCATAGGCCTGACTGCCGCCGCTAACGATAGTCTAGAAGAGGTCGCACCCGAAGCCTCCACCGTTTGTCTCGCCCCCAGGAACGAAATGCCCTCGGTGACTTAGACTCGCTGGATCTCCCTTTCCTTCTGCCATCTTGGAATGTCTCGAGAGAAGGCTGTGTGGCCTCCCTCGCAGTTTACACATAGAGGGATGCCACTGCACTCCTGCTCGTTGTGGTCTCAGCTGCCACAACGCCCACACCGAGGTGCCTGGGTGCAACTGTCCTCGTGGTGTCCAAATCTCTGCACTTGAAGCAGTGGAGGAGATCGGGAACGTAGGGGTCTACTGGCGTGTGGAGGTTGCCAGCCTTGATAGAAGAAGGTAGGGTAGTCGAGTTAAAGGTGAAATTATAAGTGTTGATAGATCTGTCCTCACAATGCATTCTTATCATTATCCTATTGTTTCTTTGTACACCTAGGTCATGCACATCTCTCAGCAGGTCTTTCACGGACATTTCCGCCAGGTCCCTGGATCAAATTATTCCTCGAGAGGAAATGCAGGGAGCGATGGATTTCCACTTTTATTTTCAGATCAACGAAGTAAGAGATTTTGAGCAGCTTTTTAACTTGTTTCAGCTCTCCAGCAATTCCCTGAATGGCTCCGCTATAACAAAAGGAAATAGCAATGGGATGTTCAGAGTCCAGGGATTTTCTTAGAAGGAAACGGGACTAGATTTCAAGGGTGAGCTTGTTCAGATTCAGAGCTACTCTCCGAGTCAGAGCTAAAGGATCATTGTCGCTTGGTCGCGATCGTTTTTTGTTTGTTGTCCATGGTGTTGTGCTTAGTTTCATCTCCAACACTTACCCCCCGCCATGAAGCTCAATAGGGGGTCACGGCTTACATCGATGTCCAGGGCCTCGCCAACGTCAGGGCCGGAGGAATACTTACATGTCCTTTCTCTCCAAGGCGCGATTAACCTATGAGCCGCCGCCTTCGACGGTAAACGCCCAAAATGAACTTTTCTATAATAAATTATAAGCATGGAGGAAAAAATAAATCCTGGACCCAATAAACTGTGACGTAACCGACAGACGCAACCAGCAGATCGGTCAAACCGGATCTAAGTTACCTTCCGTCCGGGGGAAATCCGGGCCCCTCAGGTGGTAGGCGCTGCGGTGCTCTGTTTAAACATGATTATGTCTTGTCTTGGTTGTAAGGGCGAGCAACAATTGACCTCATAAACATTGACTCTTGCTATAATTAGTGGCTTCCCGGAACTAAATGCACACGCAGGCACGCACACACACGCACGCCACACACACACACACACACACACACACACACACACACACACACACACACGCGCGCGCGCGGCCGCATCCACGCATTCAAACAGACACAACCGTGAACTGAAATTACCACCAAAACCCCATGTCCAAACTCGGTGGGCATTTCTATTCTTTTTTCTTGCGCTTTACTTAAAACTCTCAATCGGCTTAGTTTATTTTAACTGTTTTAGTCTCAGGTAATCATTGAAATAAAGCATCTGTACGACGGGATAACGGAACGAAAAAGACAAACAGATTTGCTTGGAGGTGTAGGATTGGCTGGTTTATTACAGTTGAAAACGTTCTAGGCATAGTTCTTCCTCAGTTACGCCACGTCCGAAAGGTTTTACCCCTGTATTAAGACAGGGATTTCTACACCCCTACGCCATGCCAGTGGTCTTCCTTTGTCTTCGGAAATGCGACGGTCTACCTTTTACTTAGTGGTGACAGGCACCTCAAATCGACCAGTGAAGGCCCGCATAGAGACGTTCTGTGCCGTCAGAGAGCAGCATTCTCTCTTTCAAATCACGTTCACACCGCGTACACCCGACCGTTTCTTGTATCCTTCGACATCTCCTCCGTAGCGCCTTATCAAATGACAACGTCCAAATGATCGTGGGGTCTCTCCTCGTTGACAATTTGACTCCATCGTCTATAGAGGTTTAAACGTTTATACGATAGCATCAGAGTTTTCATCACAATCTGTTTACTTTCTCTGCCTTTGCATAGAAGTAATAGGTTTAAAATCAAATCACCTATTTGTCGAAAGTTGGTGGGTGGATTTGGAGGGTATGGTAGACGTAGGTGGGACATAGGTGACAGTTGATTTTGGTCAACAATGAAATAAGTTTCATCACCAAAAACCCCCTCGCCAATGTAACAAGAATGAAGCGTCGGGTTTGAATCCACATCCCCGGAGGGCTGTATGCCGATGTATGACGTAGGCAGATCTCGACAGATATTCGAGTGTGGGTGGCGGTGTGTGTTTGCATGGCCTTGGTGGTCTGCAACTCTCACAGAAGACAATTCCTCACAGCACCCACGACACAGCAGGCTCTGTAGAGTCACCACACTGCAACCAATGGAAAGCTGCGTCTGGAGGGGATATGGCGGATTCCAATGCCAGTCAAGCTGCGAGAGGCGTGGCTACGTCCATTACTGACAGACATCGCTGACGTCATGACGGCGTCGCGACCAACGTGGGCGTCAGCGGTTGACGTCGTAGTCTGTGACGCTGGCCGAAGATGTGTCGGCATACAATTGATTTTCCGCCTCCTACCCCCTCCGCCCCCCCCCCCACCTCTCCTTCTTCATCCCCCTCTCTTTCATCTCTCTCTCTCTCTCTCTCTCTCTCTCTCTCTCTTTCTCTCTCTCTCTCACTCTCTCTCTCTCTCCTTCTCCACATCATTAAATAAACACACGTTCACGTGGGTAGCTTTCGCTGCCGACGTCAAACTCCTGATTCTGGCGGGCGCTTACGGCATAAGGGGAGGAGGGGTCAAAACGAGAGCAAAACGGTGATTGAGGCGGTAAATCCTTCTCATCGATAGTTGGCTAAGCCTTGGCGGCCCACGAGCACACGTGCTCACGCCTTCCAACGTCGGCCGTGGTTACAGCCGCTTTTGCCGCCACCGCCACCGCCGCTGCCGCTGCCGTCCAGCGTGGCCAGGTGAGGGAGGCAGGCCGTTAAAAAGGCGTCGACAACCCGAGTCGGCTCAGTCGAGAGAGCTCCGCCCGCCACGCCACCATGGCCTCCTCTCGCTCCCGCCACCACCACCGCCAGACCCTCCCGCTGTTTCCCCTCGCCCTTTTGCTCCTTGCCTGCCAGGCTGATGCTGCGTCCGAGGGTAAACCTGCCCATCCTGCCTTTCGCAGCAAGCGTGACCTTCCGGACGACTTGCCCGGGCCTTACCCTGGCCTGGACAAACGCCTTAGAGACTTTGTCGGCAAGAGAGCCGACGACGTTCCTTTGCTGTCCGGGGGCCTGGAGGCCTGGCCAGTTGCTCCGGAGTCTGAGGGGACGGTCATCTTCCCTGAAGAGGAGAAACGCCTGCGCGACTTCATAGGAAAGCGAGAGCGTCCCTCGGGAGAGGAGCAGGATGAGTTCATGGAGGGTATATCGAAACGCCCAAGGGAATTCATCGGCAAGCGGGCAGAAAAACGAACCCGAGAGTTTGTGGGCAAGCGAGCAGAAAAACGTCCTCGGGAGTTTGTGGGCAAGCGCTCCGAGGGCGAAGAAGAAGAAGAAGATCTCCTGGACAACCTGGACAAGCGCCCTAGGGAGTTTGTCGGCAAACGTGCTGAGAAACGGCTCAGGGATTTTGTGGGTAAGCGGGCGCTGGGAGAGGATGAAGTGGGGGGCGAAGACAAGTTGTACTGGGAAGACATTGACAAACGTCCGAGAGAGTTCATTGGCAAGAGGGTGCGAAACTTCGTGGGCAAGCGTGCCTATCCCTACTTCAGCCAGGAGGACTCTACCGATCTTGATAAACGCGTAAGAAACTTCGTTGGCAAACGAGACTTTCTGGACGCCGAAAAACGCCTCCGTGACTTCCTGGGCAAGCGTGAGTTCATTGAAGAAGACAAAAGGATAAGAAATTTCGTCGGCAAACGCGACATCATGGAGGCAGACAAACGCCTGCGTGACTTCATAGGTAAACGTGACCTCCTGGAGGCGGACAAACGCATTCGGAACTTCGTCGGCAAGCGTGACTTCATGGAAGCTGATAAGCGCATCAGGAACTTCGTCGGCAAGCGTGACTTCATGGAAGCTGATAAGCGCATCAGGAACTTCGTCGGCAAACGCCAGTTCGACTTTCCCGAAAAGCGCCTTCGCGACTTCATCGGCAAACGTGACTTCATGGAAGAAGACAAACGCATCAGGAACTTTGTAGGCAAACGTATCAGGAACTTCGTTGGTAAGCGTGACTTCATGGAAGAAGACAAACGCATCAGGAACTTCGTAGGCAAGCGTATCAGGAACTTCGTGGGAAAACGGCCCTTTGACTACCCAGAAAGCGACTTGATGGAGGAGGACAAGCGCGTCCGAAATTTTGTGGGCAAACGCCCTTTCGACTTCCCAGACAAACGGGTGAGGAACTTCGTCGGGAAGAGGGAGGATCTCGACGAGTCCAGTGGACCGGAGGAGGAGAAGCGGCTGCGAGACTTCATAGGAAAACGCGACGACGAGGAAGTCCACGCCGACAAACGGATCCGGAACTTCGTGGGAAAAAGAACGGTCAAGGCGGACGGGAATGGGAGCAACCCCGAGAAGCGTCTGCGGGACTTCGTGGGCAAGCGGGACGTCGCCAAGCGTCTGCGGGAGTTCGTGGGCAAGCGCAGCGTGAGGGATGCTCCTGTCCCTATCCTCCCCCACCCCCAGGCCAACTAGGTCCTGCCTCTCCTTCACCTTACTGATCAGGGCCGGTGGTATCCCAGTCGCGAACTTTGCGCTCTCTCCACCTTCACCCCCACTCGTCGTCCTGATGGCTGTCAGATCAAGGCGGTGGTGATGATCTCTGCACAGGGGTCGAGGGGCCAATACCCCGCCGATTACCTGATCCAACATGCCTCCATTCAGTGCGCATGCGGCAAGCTTGGTCGCATCAGCTTATGACTGGGAGAGGACTGGGTATTCTTTTTTGCTTACATATGTGTGGCGATAAATTATCGGAAAGAAAAAGAATGACACTATCTGATATGGCGTTCTCCTTCTTAGCGTAATGAAAGCGATGGAAATTTTGCCAGAGAGGTGGAGATCAAGTCTTACACATCATCTCAAGAAAGTGTTGCTTAATAAACCCTTTGTCACAATCCCGCAGGAAAAATATTCAAAAGGACGGTGACAGTTCAACTCAGATATCCCAGAACCATCGACAGACTTCATCTGTAGTAGACATTGATAAGATGGACAGAACGAAATTCCATCCTGCTCCATCAGTCCGGATTGCGCAACTACCGAGGCGGAACTGAACTCCAACACGACTGCCGCGATCTCTTGACGCCAGCAGTCCAGCAGGCTAAAGTGGACACCTGACGCGCCGAAAGCCCCATGACTGACACAGGCCGCACGCGAGGGAGCAGGGGGAGGGGGGGGGGGGTGGTCAGTGAGGCACGTGGGGTGGCTCTGGGGTGGCACAGCGAGACTGCTGTGTGTGGACACTCATCTGCTCTCGACGACTTCACACTCAAACATAAAAAGAGGCTCTTCTTCAAATACTTTTTAGGCTTTCAGAAAATTTAAAGAGTGCAGTAACTTTTCTAATACCATGTATGATTTTCATTGCAATTCTATTCGGGCGAGTGAAAACAGCATTCATTTTTGCGGCTCGACTTCAACAATGAACTTTCCCCCAGGCTTCTGGTGTGTATATGGACACCTTTCTTCATTATTCGTTGACTGCTTTCTCCCCCCTTCGGATATCTATAGAAGCAATCCATCCTGAATATCGAGACCTTTCAACTTCAACAGTCAACACTGCAAGTGTCAAGACTATGAGGCGTCTAAGCAAATTGCTCTTGCTGGCTTACATAGGACATCGTCACTGGACCTCTCTTGTGTGTTGCATGGAGGAGCGAGACTTTTGTCCCTTCAAGTCGTACGTGCACTGTAAACCAATATTTCGTCTGCTCTGTCCATCCGTTTCATCCCCGTCAAATGCTCTGTTTCATGGATTCATCTGTGGAGCCTTCGATGTTCAGGTCTGTATCGCTTGCCTTCTTTCATGACGCTTTTTTCTTCGTTTTACTCTGGTTACCAAAAAAAAGGTTCCATTTTGCTTAGTGCTGCATCCAGACATAAATCTGTGTATTTTCTGCCGGCAAAAAATAATCTGTTTTGTTAGTGTGTGCAATGTCTAGAAATGCAAGTGAATGAATAAAAAGTATTTTGATTAAGAGCACAATGATGTTTCTACATATTACCATATTATTGGTATGCGGAGACGAAGAGAGCAAAAAGAAAAAAAGTTAAAAGAGAGAGAGAAAAGGGGTAGTCTCGAATCAGGACTGTCCTGTATGTCTGAAAAGCCTCACACTTTCGAAGCAAATTAATACAATTCTGCCAAAACTAGTGGACCATCGAGAAATAAATATCTGCAGCATACTAACTCATTCCTATCATAAGCAAGATCGACGCAAGTACAAAATCAATGACAAGACCGGAATTTATTATTTATGTTTGTACACGTGTGTTTGTATGCAACTGCGTGCATGCCAGAACATACTTGTGTGTGCGTGTGTGCGTGTTTGTGCGTGTGTGTGCGTGTGTGTGTGTGTGTGTGTG
>JAWQFJ010029082.1:95000-115000 GCA_034096865.1 Theodoxus fluviatilis
AGCGCGTGCTTTAAAAAGTCGATATGATTTCTGCAGTCGTTGCGGTAGCTCCGAAGTGCAGACAGATAAATACTCTCGAGCAGAAAGGCAGCAAAAGAAAGGAGGCTAGCGACTTCATTGTATACATGTTGCATTGATAAATCATCTAACAAGGCGAGGCAACTGCTGGTTATTCCCAAATACATGATGTGTTGGAAACGGTGGGGGCTGAAAAAAAGGACTGACTGCAAAATTCCTGGCCTTACTGGAAAAGCACTTCTTCGTAAATGGTAAATTTGACCCATTGCACGATTAAGAATGTACTGTATGCACATTTGTGTTTTTTTCCATCGTTACCGTTCGTTGAAGTGAGAAGGTAGCCCTCGTCAGCGGGAACGGACATGGTCTACTGTCGTACTTTCACCTTCCACAAATATTTGTGACTGAAAGACCTAACTCCAACGGTTATTCAAAAGTATACATTTTCGAATTGATAACGATCATCATTCTTTTTTATAAGTTAAAAGGTGAGCATGTGAAGTCATGCCCCCCAAAATGCAAAGGCTTAGGCACAAGTTGTGCCACAATATCGAAGCATAGATAAGACGTACGCCAAAAGCACAATGTTCCCTGATAATCTTCGCCATTTCGAGCAAATCTGGATAAAAGCATTTGGTGTTTTATAATCACAGATGAAAGATTAGGCAACCACTTTGTATTAGAGATCATCGAACAGTTAGAGCAGTCCAATAATCCAACCTCCTTTTCACCCTTCTTGGGAAGCACGTTTGATCAGTAGGCAAACATGGTTTCAATCATGTGGGCTCCAAAGGAAATATCAGTGATAAATTATATTCCAATAGGTTAGATGATTAGCGTGCACAACGGTGTTCATTTGCTACAACAGCTGCATCAGAACATCGAGACCAAAGATTGCAAATATAACTCATTAAAGAGATTCAATTTTTCTGTATAATGTGCCAGTTGACACTGCGATAGTATGCACACAATGTATGCATTGCATGACTGTAATGAAGACTCATAGACCACCAGCTATAGGTTCCAGATTCAGCATTACCTGAGATCCTTTATTCCCTAATTCAGAATAGGATATGGATGATATGCTCTGGGGAACATGGCAGTGACGTCATTTCAGAGACTGAGACATTCTCCGGCCTGCAGGAAGAAACAGTCGTGGTCAGACGGACCCAGACGCTGCAGCGTCGTGGTTGGGATTGAATACATTTCAGGACGGCGTTGAACAACAAAAGGGTACCGTCTCTATGGAACAAGTGCGCCTCATTTGGACCAAGCTTTTTCATATGGTGCGAAGTGGCTTCAAGGGCTTTAATGGTCAGAGGTTTCACACGTCGCCAAACACTTGAAGTGATGAGAGTGGAAAGATCCACGACTGTCGAGCTCTCTGCCTCAAAGACAGGTCTTACCTCGGTGCAATCGGAAAAGGTCCGAAGGCTGTCTCCGAGATAGTCTGATCTAGATGTCATGCTTTCAGTCAAACTGAAAAAAGGGAGAAAAAAGAGATAAAACCCACAGGAAGAAAAAAAAACACGTGCTGACTTGATTGAGTTAAACTGTCATGCTGTCCTACATTGTCCTAACTGAAATACGATTGCTGACATGACTGTATTGAACTCCTCGTAACTTTCGATGGAAGAAATAAAAAATACCGCAACCAAAGGGTTGAGAAGAATACCGGTTACAATATAAATAGGTGTGACATGCAATTGTCACGCAGATCTGCAAGGCTACCGCGGGAGATGCATCGTGCGAGTTAAATGTAAAACTTCTCAAGGAACAAATCCATAACAAAAAGAAACGGCTGTTGCTCCACCATACAGATCTTTTTCGATAATATGCACGAACAACTCTTTAGACGTTCGTAATTCCATCCCTTCACCAGTTTCAATCAAAGCTTATTCATGTTAATGTTTGACAGATCACACACTGTTGATGTAACATACATGTAGAGGCTACTTAATCTTGCAAAGAGTTAATATCTAGCTGTGTTAAGACAGAAGCTCGATGGTGACACACAGTAAGTCTGGAGTTTGTGCTGCGGATCCTAAATGTGAGAATGAAGACCAGACTTTGTGCTCAACGAATCTAGGAGTGACCACCGCGTTAGTGTGTCGTTCGCCGATGAGGGTGTACTGTAATGGAAGGCTTTGTCAAGTGGTGATCAGTCCGTGCACGCCCCGGGATGCTGCACCAGTTGACGGCGAGGACTTGAGGACTCCCTGCTCTCCAGAATGTTACACGAGCTTCTGTGCGAAGCCTGACAGAAATCCCATCAACGGGCTGACGAGGTCCATGCCTCAAGAATTAGCCGGGGCCAATGCCGGCTCTGTGTCAAGACGAGAAAGGGCACATGACGCGATTGCGCAAACGTATCGAGCAATGCGGTGCTGAGCTTATTTGTGGCGCCATTAATGCACCAGCACATGTAATAGTCATTTTCAGACAGCGGATATGACCCCGAGGTGTGACAAGAGCCTGCAATTCTCTGACAACAGGAATTAAAATGACAAATACTTATGTCAATGACGCATTATAAACAGAAATGTCTTTCAAAATTCTGTTCAACCATTTAACCAGATAACTGAGTATCATTCATGACCCGCGGCAAGCGACTATTCCCTTTCGTAGCACGTAACCTTCACCAGAAAACTCGACACTCTATACAGTCATGGCTCTCGCTATTTTGATACATTCAATAACCGATGTCAGAATCCCGCAACTTGTCAAACATTTTTTGCACAACTCAGAAATATGCTAGCAGTCCTCTCGAGCAGCTCTGTGACAGTAAATCGATGGGGAACAACAACAAAAAGGACGTGCATTGCCTCCTCAACATGACACCGCGCGGCTCGGATCACGATGAAGTAATGTCCTAAATCGTGAAATTGTTCCGTCCTTCTTTGGGCGTTGATTGATGTTTGGATGTAGATGTGAAATATTATTAAAAATCTGCTTCATAAACATTTTCGGTGTTTTACTTGGGATGACATCCAAACCACAAAGTAACGATACAATCCCATGCATAGTGCGAGCTTGCTGGTGGAACGGAGACCGGGCACAGAAAACGGCTGACGGATGTCATTCTTCTGTCTCGGCTGAAGACGACGACACCTTGAAAGAACATGCGTGAGTTGTTAAGACAAGAAAAGATGTGTTTGAAACTACGAAGCTGAAGGGAACATAAAAATGCCAACCCAGTCGAAGTATGCCATCCGCCCAAACCATTTGCATTTCTTTTTCTTTAAAAAAATCCTCTCTTTTTTCCCCCTTGGTTTTTCAGCCCCAAAGTATCGAGGTCTGCCTATGGTGGCGTCCAAGACTGGGGGACATTAGGCCTTGGTGTGCTTGACGCATAGCAGAGTAGCGTGGAAAAATCAATGCTATTCCGTCTGACTTGAATTGCCGTGTTCCGTGTTGGTTCATGCAAGGCATTGTTGCTGTCAGACCACTACTTTGAAAGGATAGTGTACATTTTTAAAAAAAGAACGAAAAAAGACCCCCATGGATACAACGTGAATAACAGTCAAGGTCGAATAGAAGGAAAAAAAGAAACGAAGGGAGATTCTCAGTCCAAAGCAGCGTTTAATAAACATCAGTGTATGCATTCCATGCGACACTTGATTTATTCGTAATCACAGAAAAATTATTCATTTCTCATCATCGTACTGCAGCGCATGTTTTTAGCGTGAATGTTCAAAATATGTAGAGAACATGTACATTTTTGTTAGAACTGTCATAAACCGCCCTTTTCATTTTGGTTCTAAGGGTATGTTTGTAATTATATTTAACTCTTGGATTCAGGACGGTCTAAGACAAACAAAATTCACGCATTCATTCACATGCCTCCCATTCAAAACAAGGGAAAACAGACAGAAGAAACAGTTAACTCAAGTTAATGAATGATAATGAAACCAACAGAGTGAATCATGATATAATAAAAAAGAAGAAATCCGTAATTTAATACGCCAGTCAGCTTGGTAACTAATTCTTTCCTCCAACCCAACAGGATTAAACACAGAGTCACGTTACCGGGTTTTGGTTTCTGCCGCGTCCAATACAGTCACAAAGCCAGACAGTCACTCTCCGAATTCGATGTCGAGTTGACAATTCTTCACAGTCCCCGAGTAGGAAGAGGGCAAGATATGTCGAGTTGACAGTTCTTCACAGTCCCCGAGTAGGAAGAGGGCAAGATATCTCGAGTTCACAGTTCTTCACAGTCCCCGAGTAGGAAGAGGGGAAGATATGTCGAGTTCACAGTTCTTCACAGTCCCCGAGTAGAAAGAGGGGAAGATATGTCGAGTTCACAGTTCTTCACAGTCCCCGAGTAGGAAGAGGGGAAGATATGTCGAGTTCACAGTTCTTCACAGTCCCCGAGTAGGAAGAGGGCAAGATATGTCGAGTTCACAGTTCTTCACAGTCCCCGAGTAGGAAGAGGGGAAGATATGTCGAGTTGACAGTTCTTCACAGTCCCCGAGTAGGAAGAGGGCAAGATATGTCGAGTTGACAGTTCTTCACAGTCCCCGAGTAGGAAGAGGGGAAGATATGTCGAGTTGACAGTTCTTCACAGTCCCCGAGTAGGAAGAGGGCAAGATATGTCGAGTTCACAGTTCTTCACAGTCCCCGAGTAGGAAGAGGGCAAGATATGTCGAGTTCACAGTTCTTCACAGTCCCCGAGTAGGAAGAGGGGAAGATATGTCGAGTTCACAGTTCTTCACAGTCCCCGAGTAGGAAGAGGGGAAGATATGTCGAGTTGACAGTTCTTCACAGTCCCCGAGTAGGAAGAGGGCAAGATATGTCGAGTTCACAGTTCTTCACAGTCCCCGAGTAGGAAGAGGGGAAGATATGTCGAGTTCACAGTTCTTCACAGTCCCCGAGTAGGAAGAGGGCAAGATATGACGAGTTGACAGTTCTTCACAGTCCCCGAGTAGGAAGAGGGCAAGATATGTCGAGTTCACAGTTCTTCACAGTCCCCGAGTAGGAAGAGGGCAAGATATGTCGAGTTCACAGTTCTTCACAGTCCCCGAGTAGGAAGAGGGCAAGATATGACGAGTTGACAGTTCTTCACAGTCCCCGAGTAGGAAGAGGGCAAGATATGACGAGTTGACAGTTCTTCACAGTCCCCGAGTAGGAAGAGGGGAAGATATGTCGAGTTGACAGTTCTTCACAGTCCCCGAGTGGGAAGAGGGGAAGATATGTCGAGTTGACAGTTCTTCACAGTCCCCGAGTAGGAAGAGGGGAAGATATGTCGAGTTGACAGTTCTTCACAGTCCCCGAGTAGGAAGAGGGCAATATATGTCGAGTTCACAGTTCTTCACAGTCCCCGAGTAGAAAGAGGGGAAGATATGTCGAGTTGACAGTTCTTCACAGTCCCCGAGTAGGAAGAGGGGAAGATATGTCGAGTTCACAGTTCTTCACAGTCCCCGAGTGGGAAGAGGGGAAGATATGTCGAGACGAGATGGGAGGCCTGGATAGTCGCCTGCTAGTACTGTCGCCCTGTTTCATGCGGCGGGAGCTGCCCACGAAGCGTCCGATTTTGTTGCTGTCGGTGGACGAACTAATGAAAATTTCTCCAACACACACAGTTCCCATGTGGACCACCTCCAGGCCTGTTGTCTCTCCAAGAGGTGAGACCGTCCTGCACCTCACAGACTTTACACACTGTTTGTATGACTTGCAAGTCTGGCGACCGTGGCGAGGACAGCTGGGGGACCATGCCATTGCCTCTCCCAGAAATCAGGAGGTAGCACGCGTGGGAGATGGAGGGAATCCTCTCGCTGGACATCAGCCTCATCCCAACTGTCTCTCCCTTTTTAACAGCCAAGCCACAGGGACAAAACAGTACCACAATGCGAGACATACAGCTCAGCATGGAGGAGGGAGGAAGGAGGAGGAGTACAAAGAAGAGAAAATGGAGGAGGAGTGGGGATAAGAAGGGGGAGGGGAGGGGGAGGGGGAGGGGAAAGGGGAAGGGGAGGAAGAGGAGAGAAGATGGAGGGAGGAGGGAAGAAGGAGGAAGGAGGAGAGAGGAGGGAGGAGGGAAGAGGGAGGGAGAACTGAGGAGGAATCTTTGCAATCAAGAACAACAACCATCATGAGGTAGACCACAAAAGTTGCTGCATTTTAAGACAATTTTTATTTCGCCCGCGTCACTTGAGAAATGTGCTCGTTAATTGCAAAACGTCACGCAACGGCAAGCTTCCTTCTCTTTCTGTCGTTTTATCGTCGGCTGGAATCAGGGTACTGGGTCCGTGTTCAAGAACAGAGCATTCGACTCGCATGTGGTTCAATAAAAACTTGAAAAAAGCGCTCACAATCATAAGCGTTCGAGACTAAAGTCCGACAGTTTCAAATAAGTACTGAAGAAAGATCACTCCACAGTTTGAAATTGTGTGTGTTCATGTTTTCCTTTCTGAAACATTTATCGTTCACCACTTTTCATCATATTTTCATCCAATTATAGTGCTTCAACTGACTAAAATAAGACGTTTCATTGATCATGACGTTGAACGTATGCATGGAAAGGCAAGTGATACAATGTGGTTCTGTTCATCGCGTACAAACATCAGAGACATACGACAAGGTCAGGCAGCCAAAACTAACGGCGGTTGGAGGAAATCACTTCCTGTGACTGTTGCACCATACACGTCAAACGGCACAATGCCCCAGCTTGGACTAATGGTCGTGGCACAACGAGAGCCAGGCAAGACAGAGAGGCAGCTAGAAAGGATCCTGACAAGTTAGCCTCTGACTCTGGAATGTCCACATCACCTTTTGCTCTCACCTCCATTCCCCAGACAGAGAGTGATGAAGAATCGGCCGTTTCCGGGCGACCATCTCAACACCCCGGTGACTCACCCACTCTCATGCCACAACTTCCCAACAAGAATAATGCAAATATGCTATCACCGACCATGCAGATTCTGGAAGACCTTTGACAACACAGGAGACACACACAGGCAGCCAGAGGAGATCTTGGCAAGGTATCCTCGAGGTTCATATCGGTCACGACAACTTTGCTCCCTTTCTCTGAGCATGAGACAGAGACTGATGAAGATTCTGGGTTCTCCACGCATCCGTCACAGCAGCCAAACGACCTAGAGTCACAGACTGAAGGGGGAGGGGGGGGGGAGAAAATGCTATTTGTTTCCAGTTACTCAGTAACATGGCTAATCGTCTGGACGATAAAGTGGAAATGCGGTGCAGGTTGTTCCTTCATTAAACATTTTAATATTACCCATCCGTACTACGGTATTCTACGACAACTTAACGTTTTTCTTGTTTCGTGTCGTGTTCCTAATAATTTTTTTGTTAATCTCATCACTCCGGAGAGCTGCAAAAAGCACTCTGTAGAAGGACGATGCATTTTTGTAACGATTCAAGGTGTTTACTCGTCCACAGGGATGTAAGCCAAATTGGTCAGCATACAAATGGGCACCTAGCGTGTTGCTCTGGTTGGCGGCGGTGCTCCGTCAAAAAAGTTGCCACAAATAAAATTTATCGATGAGGGCTCTTTGAGCTCAACAACTTTGGAACTTGCATCAGACAATAATGGCGTCTGACAGCTTTCGGAACTTTGGAAACTTTTTAAAGAGGTAATTTCAAGGCTGAGCTTCAAAACTCACACGAATAAAGTATTTTTCACTACTTACATCAGTCACCCTTTGTCATATAGATTACGTTTGTGGTGACAACTCAAGTATCACAAAGTATTACTTCATGCAAGGTGTCCACACCATGTTGGAGGCAGCCAAAGGCGTGGCAACTCGCTCCGCTAGGGAAAATGTTCAAACATTAGAGAAGACCAGCAAAGTTGCCAGTCGTCAATGCCTTCAAGTCGCGGGTCAGAATGCTACATTAAAGAACAAAAGGCCAACTTTTATGACGGGTGAAGAGCAGCTGAAAGTTGCATTTCTCCAGGTCGATAAAATACATGATTGGCTTGTGACGTGAGGAGCCCTCAGGAAACTCAGCGGACCTGTCCCTGAACGAACGGAACTGCACTAAAGCGCATTGTTTATGCCGTCTGTAAAATCCTCTGTTGAGAGGACTGTCACTGCGCCCCTGACGCTTCAGAAAAGCCTTGCCGTCAGCGGAGCCTTTGAGAAGCTGTATCGTCTGTTTTCTGCCGACATCCTTCTTCTTCCGTAAAGGTTGCTGATTCATGCGTCGTGACTTTTTCATAGAAATGCAAACACGATTTCCAGTAATTACGCAGGTGGTTGACAGGCCTCTATCAATACTTGGATGATTTTCCATGTACAAAACACACGAAAAGAACAATGGTTGGATAGGAACACTCTTCTCAGAGTTGACTGCATCAAGCGACGTATCTGTAAGTGCGAATAAAATCAACTAGGTTTGACAGAGCACCTATCAAGCATCATTTGTGTAAACAGACGGTTGACCTGAAACTACAGATTACAAAAGTAAGGTGCTTGAAGACGGACAGACATACAAATAAAGACAGCATCGACATTTTTTTTTTTGAAAATCTAGAGGTGAAGACCTTGATGTTAATTGACCTTATCCTGCAGTTTGTGGGAGGTGACAAACAAGAGCTTTGGAATGTCCTTCTATGTCCGGACTATGCGCAGCCTGCAGTAATGAAACGTCAAAGGTGTGTCCTAATTGGGCGAGGGTTTGGCCTACTACACCAGAGTTTTGACATCACGTGTGATTTATTTTTTTTGCCAGTATCCGAAGTTTGAAGTAGACGTTGAAGATCGTCTTCTTTGAAGTGCGATGTAAACTTGGACGGCGTAGACGGAAGCTGCGTCCTGATTGGTCACATAAGATCGGGTTTTCATTTGGGAGTCGCGGGAAGTCTCGGTTGTAATTTTCATCATCGACTCCTCTTCGGCCAGTTGCTATGCAACAGTCCCCTGACACAATTTCTCTAAGTTCACTTCTGTCTGCATTCAGTTCGGGCACTGCGCCCAATATGAACACACCTTATGGACTATCATGAACGACAAGGTGTACTACGCCCAATATGAACACACCTTATGGAACATCATGAACGACAAGGTGTACTACGCCCAATATAAACACACTTTATGGAACATCATGAACGACAAGGTGTACTTCGCCCAATATGAACACACCTTATGGAACATCATGAATGACAAGGTGTACTACGCCCAATATGAACACACCTTATGGAACATCATGAACGACAAGGTGTACTACGCCCAATATGAACATACCTTACGGAACATCATGAATGACAAGGTGTACTACGCCCAATATGAACACACCTTATGGAACATCATGAATGACAAGGTGTACTACGCCCAATATGAACACACCTTATGGAACATCTTGAATGACAAGGTGTACCACTCCTGCAGTTCTGTGTGGCCTGCCATTATTTGCTGGAGGAAAATGTGAAAGTTGCAAGTGTGGGATTTTAATAAATCGGTTTGAACTCTCTGAAAACTTATTATTTCTACACAGAGACTGAAAGTCTAAGCACAATACATATAAAGAAATGAGGTTATATTTGCAGATCAAAACCAAACAAACAAACAATAACAACAACAAAACCCACTGTTGAGTTATGTTCTATGTGTTATTTGAAACTTCGCAGTTCTTCCTACATGATTCATTTCAGTATATCCCATTTCTCCCCAAGGCAGTATTCTGCATAGTTCCTCTGCACAAAAACAGCAACAACACAACTACCACCACCAACACGGAAAGCGACTACCTAACAGATGCCCACGAGGACCCTCGCTTTTATTGAATACTGTCAGAAACTTGGGTGGCTGTTCACAGCTGATTTGAACATCATGTCTTGACTCGCCTTCCCCACCCCCCACCCCCCCACCCCCCACCCCGAAAAAAAGAACAAAAAGAAGTCACAAAGAGAGTCATGCCAGACGACAATGGAGAGATCTGCAAGATCGTGATTTGCATTTTACCGACAACGTCCAATTTCAAGAGTAAAACTTCGACGAGATAACAAAAATCGATAAGCATATGAATCTCTTTTTTGTGCGCGCCCCATCCAATGAACTGGAAAAGGTCAGGGTTAAGGTTTATCGCGGCGTATTTGCTCCTGTTTTTATTTTCAAGTGATTTCATCTACCATCATGTAATCTCTTTCTGAGGAAGCATCTGGACAATACAGTAGTGATATATGCTGGATATCTATAAGCTCTTCATTATCAAAGCAAGTCTCTAATTCGAAATAATGACCGGAAAAATATGTTCGCGCCTTACTGCTGATTACCTTTCGTAATGATTCATCGGGAGGAAGGTTTCTTCTGCAGTCACGTTAATCCGAGTCATACAGGCACTTGACCTCATGCAGGAACACGCTGGAAAGATGTTTCCTTGTCCTTACTTCTGCGACCGTGGGGTAAAGTTTCCAGTAATGTCAAGGCCTTCTTGTAGTCCGGCAGTGATGATTACAGCGTTACTGTACACGGAAGCAGATTCCAGAATCTTGCTACCCGACACCACCACCTTGCCTTATGTTCTGAAATGGAATATAAAAATATTGACCCCCTCTCAAACTGTTCAACCATGGGTCACAAGAGCGTATTCCAGTGTTGTCTGACTCACAAATCTCAATAGGAAGTGCGATGACGTCTTTTGTTGCAGTCAGAAGGATAAAATCTCACTGGCAGCTGGAGAAACTGAGTAGCTATTAAGTTAGTGTCTTTGAGCATCACTCGATAAAAACATATTCAGAATTTTTTTAACACGAAATGTTGCTACTCAAAGCAGCCGCGGACAACACATTAGACATTAAATTCCCGTACATGCTTGGGAGTTCCAAGTTGATAGTACTGAGAAATGCAGAGTGTAGGTGTTTTCCCCGTAATGAAAACGACGACTGTAAACGACTGTTGGAAAAGAATTGTCCATCCTGACATATTTCCCAGAAAAGAAACCTCCACGATATATCATCATTTAGCGGTGGAAATATTGTCATGCGCCTCCGATTTTAAGTGTCTGCACAGCAAAGTGGTTCCTTGACGACTGGAAAAATGCCTTCTCTTTCTCTGGCCTCGCTAGAAAACACACCAAAATAAAGAGAGCTTCTTATTCGAAAAGCTGCCCTTTTATTTTTGCAAATCGTGGAGTATTCAAAACGTGGCCATTTTCAAACATGGCGTCCTGGGCGCAGCTGAGCCAGCCTGAATGAAGTTTGGAGTCAATAGCTCGGCCTACGAAGATGTCAGACAGCGAGAGAACGCCGCAGGGACGATGGAGTTGTGAAAGATATTCTCTCAGGATTTTTCAGAGGCTCTGAAGCACTCCCAATTTCGCCACATAAAACGATTTGGCTGTGAAGCAGCACATTTCATATACGAGTATATGTTTTTCCTCCATCCTTTACGACCTTCTCTTGGACTAGATTTTCCCCCCCTTCGATGAGAAGCAATGAAATAGTCTCAAAGAGACATGACAAACTCCAAACTGGGCTCATAAGCCTCCTGGATAGGAAAGAAATCGTAAATGAACGAACGCATGCGCAGAGTAATTTCATTTGAGAGAGAAATGTTGCTGATTTTGAGCTCTAACATCGATTTCCCAGGGTTTGAAAGGGTCCGTTGGATGGGAACTAACCCACGCTTTAGAAAAATCTACCTACAACAAAAAAGCGGGTCGTCACAACGTTCTTCCTACGAAGCAATTTAAAGCTGATTACTATCAAAAATGTATGCACAAAAGTAGCATTGAGCCCTCTCTTTAATAAAGGGTTGCGAACTGCCGACATCGGAAACTGAAGTCATCTGTACAATAGCAGTTCGCAAAGATGAAGCGACCACAACCCTCTCATTTAAACTGTAGACGAGCTTGCCTTCGATAAGCGTATCCCAACCCATGCCTTTTGCCAGTTGACACCCATTTTTACCTACAATTTCCCCGAAGTAAAACATTTACAGAAATGTCGTGGAAGTTGACGTGTTTGCAGCCACGAGAATTTCAAATATCGTCTGACGATGCACACAGGCAAAGTCGTCGAATCGGAATAACGCTTTGAATATCCGAATTGCTATCATGTTTTAACAAACTGCGGCTGCAGCAACAAAGAAACATAGCATGTGAACTCAGAAAAATTCATGCCTGCTGTCTGCGCTACAAAGGAGACGCTGATGTGTTAATAGCACAAGCCCTCGATTTCCTTCTCTGGTGCGCGCGTGTGTGTGTTCGTAGGCCTGTTCGTTTATGTGTGTGTGCTCGCGCTCGCATGTGTGTGTGCCTGCATGTGTGTGCAAATGTGTATTTGTCTGCCAACCCGTTTGTCCGTCCGTCCGTCGGTCCGTCCGTCGGTCCGTCCGTCGGTCCGTCCGTCTGTCTGTCTGTCTGTCTGTCTGTCTGTCTGTCTGTCTGTCTGTCTGTCTGTCTGTCTGTCTGTCTGTCTGTCTGTCTGTCTGTCTGTCTGTCTGTCTGTCTGTCTGTCTGTCTGTCTGTCTGTCTTTCTTTCTGGCTATCTTTCCTCCTCCCACCATTCCATAGCATCAACCTCTCTATGTGTTTCTGTGTTTCTCTGTCTCTGTGTCTGTGTCTGTTTCTGTCTCTTTTTCTGTCTCTGTCTCTGCGTCTGTCTGTCTGTCTATCTGTCTGTCCGTCCGTCCGTCCGTCTCTCTCTCTCTCTCTCTCTCTCTCTCTCTCTCTCTCGTTGTTAATCAGTCCATGACATATCTCAAAGGGAGGGTTGACTCCGAGCATGACTTTCGAGAACGATATTAGGATAATTTCACGAGATGGTGAGCCTCTGAAGTTGAGTGTCGACTCTGTTTTTTCTGTTACTCACCATGGACACTTAGAATTCAACGTGGGCGTGAAAAAACGCTTCAATCTTACTAGTACTTTTCAAATTTGAGTAACAATGCTTGTCATTTGCAATTCGAAGCATTGGTATTTCCCTGACCCTTGTTTTCGTCAAATTAATAACAGAACAAGTTTCTAATAGTCACTGACTTGGCAATAATTTTTGGTTTAATTTACTCTGTAAATACAATCATCAGTGTATGATAAATGATGTGTTATTCATGAAATCTTTGTCATGGAAAAGCATGACCGACTGCTGATTTTCATTAAAATCTGTGCATTCTTTAATAGTTTTGTTTGGTGAATACGAAATATCTGAAAGGTAATCACCTGCTCTAAATGTGTGTTAGGAATAGACATTATTGCTATTTTCGTTGCAAAGAAAGACAATTGCACGTGTATCATGCATTAATGCTTGCACGACTAATATAATTTGAATTCATGCTGCCTCAGCAAATTCAACATTGGTATGTGCATTGAACATACTATTGATAAAAATAAGACGACTGTAGAGTTGTTTTATAACTCAGAAAAAAAATCGGCATCGTTTTGTAACGTCATTACACAAATTAAGTAAATGATAACTTACGATTCATTAAGTTCATTGGAATTCTCATGTCCTAAACGCCAGCCCCAACCCCACCTTTCTTACCCACTCTCCATCACTATCAGCTTTGGCTGCTGAATACCCTTTCCACTGTCTCGTTTGACAGAGTAAAAGATTTTATGATGGGGTGGTGATGCTGTACAAAACTCATTTGCAATACCGCAATGTTATATCCGTGCGTGAACCATGGCGATACATACTTATTGCGATCAAAGTAGACTTGTTCTGTATGTGGCATCTGGTGGTTGTGGTATCCGGGACGTGCATGCAACAACGCTTTCCCGTTTTAAATTAGTTAAAGTCCAGTACCATGGATCTCATTCAAACCAAGCCGAAACCTGGAGAGGCTCGCCTTAACTCCTCTCACCGAATCAAAGTGATGTGTTCATTGTGTCAAAACAACACAAGGCTCAGTTCTTTTAAGACCAAAAAACAACATGCCCTTCGTTGAATGTCAAAGAAAAGTCTGTATTACAGCACGAAGCCAAGAGGAGATTAGGAATTGATAGTCACGCCTAATCAATATCGTTCACCTCGACCAGGGCGGAATCGCTAATCGCATCCCTGTGAGCAAACGTATTTCGCATTTCAAACTGCAGTCTATGATAGAACACTCTGAATATCGTTGGAGATGAATGGCATTATAACATTTTCCATCATTTTCCACTACCTTCATTATTTTTCCAGACCCAAACATAAGGCAAGGGATCATGAAATGGCCCCAAAACGACTGTCGATGATTGCTACTGATAACAATGTACACACAGAGAGGGAACAAGCGAGAAAGCAATCTAGCGAGCAAAAAACTAACGAACGAGAGACTGAGAGAGAGAGAGAGAGAGAGAGAGAGAGAGAGAGAGAGAGAGAGAGAGAGAGAGAGAGAGAGAGAGAGAGCACAGAATCATACACTTACAAAGCAATTTGCAGTGAGCGTTTCTAGAGAGAACACAGAGTTGTATATTCATAAAGCAACTTTTTGTGAGCGTTTCTAGAGTGCTACAGAATTAGGCACTTATAAAGCAACTTTCAGCGAGCGTTTCTAGAGTGCGGCAGAATTATGCACTTATAAAGCAACTTTCACTGAGCGTTTCTAGAGTGCGGCAGAATTATGCACTTATAAAGCAACTTTCACTGAGCGTTTATTGTAATTACATTTCCACTGCATTAATTACCCCAAATTGTCATTCTCTTTTGGAATAAATGTTTTGTTTGCCACTGGGATTATTTAAAGAAATAGTGACCTGAGGTTTCTTGCTGGCCGTGTTAATGCACTGCACAATAAAAAGTTCTTCGTACCACTAGCAAAAGTGATGAGAATCCATAACAAACTTCAGATCATTACCAGTAAGAGTAGACTTATGACAATACCGACGACATGGCTCAGTGAATCGTTAATTATTTCAGGTTTCAGACGGCTGAAATAGTTTGCACCGTGATATCTAAAATGTTATCTACTCGCATTGCATGATTTGTTTACATATTGTTGCATCGAGCTCTTGATTAAAGTTAGGCAATAAAGAGGATTCAGGTCAGGGAAGACGAGCTCTTTAAAATTGCATAATTTCTTTCAACAAGTTCAGAAAAGTTCATCACGACCGTCTGAAAAGTTCACTCTTCAACTGAGTTGAAGAAAAAAAAAAGTCAAAAAGTAAGAGAGGCTTCGGTCTATGCTGTGGATCATGCATGCGCGCTCCCAATAGCTCGGGCAATCACTCGCCATCAAAGATGTACTGCTGATCGAATGTCTTGCTTCCTGGATAACGAGGCCATAAGCCGCTGCTTCCAGACCGGACCCAGAACGGCAGGGACAGGAGTGACAGTAGTCCCGGCCAGATCTTTCCGGCTAATGGTGATAAACGCATCTGCTCCGGAGACTCCTTCCCGCCCAGCCGATGCAGATCGATAGCTGCGGTGTTTATCTGTCATCGGGGGAGAAAATGAGGAAAATAGAGACAGAGAAATTCCTAGCCGCACCATCCGACGCGACCCCGCGAGACGGAAATCGAAGGCTAGAACAAACGTGCAGTGACGGCAGCCATAGGTTTGCCTGCGTCCTACGTGCCCGCCAATGATCTCTCGCCCTGATAGCGCCGGGACAAACGCCGCACCCAAACGGAACAAACCAAAGCGGGTTCCGGCAGTTGTGCGTGGAGAACACCCGGTGGCAGCACTGCACACACTGTCAACCCCCAAACGTTCAGTTGTCCCACAAGTCGGGTGGACCTTAAAATTATTGGAGGCGTTTGCCTGTGCGTTTGCCTGTGCGTCGCAATGTGCTCGAACACATCTGCGTTCAAGTGCACTGCGAAGGCGTATGAAAGATTTCATCCATGTGTCGTGTTCATGTGCTGATTTGCATGCAGGTTAAAAAAATTGATGATAAGTAAATTTAGTGCAAAAATGGCACATGAACACATGGTCCTCGTTCGTTGAAAAGACAAAGTGTTGGAGTTGCATAAGTGAGAGTGTCAAAGTGAAAACGGTCTTGGGTAAGGGATGATGAGATTGAGACCCAGAATTTGGTGAAAGGCACGATTGTCTGTACTTGTCTCATTTAGCTGGCTTGCTTGTCCATGTGTGAGCATGCATGTGTGCATGCGTGTGTGCATATATGTGGTCTTTGTAAATGTGGGGCAACTGGTATGTACTGAGGAACTCCAGCGCCATTTTAAGCTGCGGGACTACCTCAAGTGAGTTTATGCCATTCTGAACACAGAGATGTAGTATCTCTGACACAGGTTGGTCACGTGACTTCGAATCCACATTCCAATGATTCTACCAATCGAAATTCAACATGATCAGAAGACCATTGAGAGTAAAAAGAGGCGATTCTATTTCACTCCAATTATTTATCCCGATAGATAAACACAAATTTGGTGTTCTAATAAAACTAATCTATGAGATTTTCAGGAAATCATTTGAGAACTACTTTTAGCGCGAACGTGTCTATAAGGTTGCAAACTGCCTTGAGCACGTGCGATTGTGTATATACAGTAGTCGCCGCTTATTAAAAACACATTGGGACCGAACAAAAGTGTTTTTAATAAGCGGCGTTTTTATTAACCGGCACTTCTTGCTTCACCAAGCCGTTGCGTTTCTTCCACCTGTTAAACCACCCATTTGTAGCTTTGAATTCGGAGCGACCGAGCTGGGAAGCAATCTGTTCCGCCTTCTGACACAGGATTGGGCCGTTTACAGGTGTGTTGCGCGCTTGGATAGAGTCGAACCACCGCTTTAAGCCATCTTCTGTCTCTTTATCCTTCCCGCAGCGCCGACGCTTCCTTTGGCCTTGACTGGAGCCCTCTGCGATATCAGCCCTAAGTTCATCTTTTTTTTTCAGTGTCTGGCACAGAAATGATGCCGACACACCCAAAATGTCAGCACCCCCCTCAAACTTTTAGAATTTAGCTCTCGGTAGCGATCAAGCAAGTCCACTTTGTCTTTGGGTGTCATTTCTGTTCTTTTTCTTTTCTTTGGAGCTGAAGTTAAAGCCATTTTCTGATTCACTGCTTATCCAGCGAGACTAGACAGTGTTGAATTGACATCTGACGGTTTTCTGACAAGGGTGTAATCACTGTTCACACAAACGCTGAAGCGTCTTTAGTTGTCATCTAACGGTTTGCTGACAAGAATTCACAACCAGAGATCGACTCTGACCCTCCGAACAGCGAGAAAAAAAACAGAAAGTGTTTTTATTAAACGGCGCCTGTATATTTAATAACCGGCGCAATTTTACATATGTTATATAGTGGTAAATCCGGACCGGACCAACTGTGTGTAAAAAACGTCTGTTTTTATTAACCGCGTGTTTTATAGGCGGCGACTACTGTAGTAATACACGCGATCTTTGGACCTACTATAAACGCAGCGAAAAGGATTCCTATGGGTCCGGGCTGGTTTTGTGAATCTATGGTTATACTCTCGCAAGTAAATGCTTTCTGGCCGGAACCTGTGGTCTAACTGCCTTCACACTGTTTGACGAGCTCCACACTTCGATCATTCGTGTATCCACTGATGGAGTCAGTAAGGCTGAAATGGTCGTTGTCAACCACATTCGGGGACAGAGTACTCCGAGTACTCTGTCCCCGGGGACAGAGTACTCGGAGTACTCTACTCTGTCCCCGGGGACAGAGTACTCGGTCTTTGAAATCTCGGCATTTGAACGAGAACGAGACTGCCAACAACAGGCAGTTTACCTATCAAAATGGCGGTCGACGTTCGAATGGGACAATATTTGTTGAACTATTTGAATACAGTGCCTGCCTACAGGGAGGCATGCATGGTCCGTAAAGGACGCTTAAAGGACACGCATGTTACAGTGCTGGTAGGGGAGAATGGGTTTCTCTCGGACACTTTTACTCTAATCGCCGATCGGCCGCAGCGGCAGCCTGTCACGTGACTGTAAGGACGAGATTTCAAAGACCGAGTACTCTGTCCCCGTGGACAGAGTACTCCGAGTACTCTGTCCCCGAATGTGGTTGACAACGACCATTTCAGCGTCAGTAAGTGATTTAACCTACATTCCGTCTGTGTTGAACGTTAATCGAATGGAAGTTTCTTCTGTAGGAATCCGTCCGATTCCGAAGTTCGATATTATCGGATAGCTCAGAAGCAGTTTTTCTAAGTTTAATCCTTCTAAGCATACATTAAATTAATGATTCCTCATCAGCAAAAGCACTCAGTGGGTTTCTGTGTGTAGCGAAGATTATGCAGACGGGATTGGTTGCCTTACTTGCTCAATGAAGTATAAATATTGCTGTTGTATTCAAAGTCCTTATAATTAGTAGAGTTCACAATATTACACTCTTGTGATTCGAATTTTACCGCATACAAGTTTTACATTCATGGGAAATCGATGTTTAGAAAATGAACTGACGGAAAAATGGCTGCCAGTATGGAGTGTATCACAACAAGCGGAGGAATACACTCACGATGTGATATGGCATTCAGCGTGGCTGTTCAGAACGGTGGTATGCATGTTATGGAAGAATTTAGGCTATCACGTGACCAACCTGTTGCTGAGACTATATTCACTAGTCTCAGCCACGCTGAATGAGTTTATTCCTGCCTCCTCCTGGGCTTGCGAAAAGAATCCTTTGCAATGCGTTCGTCGTTATACGACCTTTGCCTCACAGATCCGGAAGCACTTCATTGTCCCGGGCGTCTTTACTGACGCATAGTGCAACTGACTTCCTCGCAGTCAGTTAACTAACTTGCCGTCTTGTTAAAATGCGAATGGCTATCAACATTTATGTAAGTTTTCTCCTCAGAACTTCCCCGAGCAAAACTGTACCGAGTTTTCAAAGGACATCTTCAGCACAAAGTCAAATTACGACACCTCACACACCTTTCACCCATGCTTCATACCCGCGTTGTGCAGACGCGTACAAGAAATGCGATAAAGTTCACAATTGTGTTATCTGAATCCACCAGTACATCCGATATGTATAACTGCGTTTGTTGCACTTAATAATTTGGTTTGCTCTCTTGGTGTCAGTTCACCTGCTCCATAATTTGAAACAGTTACCCGATGATTCAATGTACGTATCGTGCAGACAGTTCAATGCGTCGGTGCCCCCGTTCTTGTACCCTTATCTACTGATACAACATGCCAGGATGTAGAAAAACAGTGTCAGATCACCACACGAACATCCGACTAAGTATACTAGCCTCGGCAATGGCAAATTCAATACCTTGAGGAGCAAACAGAGGCTATTAGTTGTGTATCTCCGTTGAATAAACTTTTGCCGGAATACATTGCGGATAAAGTCTTGCTGGTGATTACATGACGAATGTACCAAGTATAGACGCTATGGAAATGGGAAAGCCCGCAGCAATGCCAGGCTTTCCGATGCTCATACACACTGTGCAGGAGACAATGTAGGAAGAAGAAGCAGCGAGGACGTGCAACGCAATTCAGCACAACACAGAGCAATATCTCACAAGAAGACGATGGAAAACGACACTACACAATGAAATTTGCTGCGAAGCAAGGCAATTCAAAGTCAATCGAGACTTTCAGACAGACTGCTTTGCATAGAACTTCTGCGAAAGAGACTGAAAGTCTTCGACCTTGGGTTCTTTTCATCAGTGGTGACGGGGCTATGCACTGATGTTCAAGAAGTGCTCTAGATATGCATATGGCTGGTCTGTTCAAGTCCAAGTGTACGTCGTAAGGCCATTTCTTGAATAAGAATGTGAAAGATGACACTCTGTGAGCGTGCTTGTGTGGTGTGACATACTGCATGTGAAAAAACGTTACCTTAGTACTTCTACCACTGCAACAATGCGACGCAGGACCCACCAAAACAACATGTTTTGTGGATAGTCTTAGCAATGCTACAGACGGACTAAAAATATGCTGCGTCAAATACCATTCTGTGCAGACTGTGACGTCCACGAATTGAGTACGTCGAGTGTCCGGGTACATAGACTGCAAACAACACAAATAAATGGGCATGAACACATGAAACATTGGAGTGCACTGTTTGTCTATAACACCTAAAACTTGACATGAACGCATCAAATGCAAATAACAGATACAAAATTTGCCTGACACCTGCTAATCGAGGTCACTCCATCAAAT
>JAWQFJ010029082.1:117500-122500 GCA_034096865.1 Theodoxus fluviatilis
AGGAGGAAGACGTAGAGGAGAAGGAGGATGACGTAGAGGAGGAGGCGGAAGACGTAGAGGAGGAGGAGGAGGAGGAGGAGGAGGAGGAGGAGGAAGGAGGAGGAGGAGGAGGAGGAGGAAGAGGAGGAGGAGGAGGAGGAGGAGGAGGAGGAGGAGGAGGAGGAGGAGGAGGAGGAGGAGGAGGAGAGAGTAGAAGAGGAGGAGGAAGACGTAGAAGAGGAGGAGGAAGACGTAGAGGAGGAGGAGGAGGAAGAGGAGGAGGAGGAGGAGGAGGAGGAGGAGGAGGAAGGTAGAGGAGGAGGAGAAGGAAGACGTAGAGGAGGAGGAGGAGGAGGAGGACGTAGAGGAGGAGGAGGAGGAGGAGAGGAGGAGGAGGAGAAGGAGAGGAGAGGAGGAGGAGGAGGAGGAGGAGGAGGAGGAGGAGGAGAGGAGGAGGAGGAGGAAGGAGTAGAGGAGGAGGAGAGAGTAGAGGAGGAGGAAGAGTAGAGGAGGAGGAGGAGAAGAGTAGAGGAGGAGGAGGAGGAGGAGCATTAGAGAGGAGGAGGAGGAGGAAGAGAGGAGGAGGAGGAGGAGGAAGGCGTAGAGGAGGAGGAGGAGGAGGAAGGCGTAGAAGGAGGAGAAGGAAGACGTAGAAGGAGGAGGAGGAAGACGTAGAAGGAGGAGGAGGAGGAAGACGTAGAGGAGGAGGAGGAGGAGGAGGAGGAGGAGGAGGAGGAGGAGGAGGAGGAGGAGGAGGAGGAGGAGGAGGAGGAGGAGGAAGACGTAGAGGAGGAGGAGGAAGACGTAGAGAAGGAGGAGGAAGACGTAGAGGAGGAAGACGTAGAGGAGAAAGACGTAGAGGAGGAGGAGGAGGAAGACGTAGAGGAGGAGGAGGAAGGCGTAGAGGAGGAGGAGGAAGACGTAGAGGAGGAGGAGAATAGGAAGTGATGACGCCAAAGAAGAGTTGACCCAGAATAAGCGGTCAAAGGCTCAGCAGCAGCCACACTGACGGCATAGCCTGCAGTGGGAGAGAAACTAGGAAAAGGTACTACTCCATGAGTAAGCAGCGGCACTGCAACAGCACCAGGAAATTTGGTGGCAGGGGAATGAAGAAGATGCAGCAGAAGACGGAGCAAAAGGGGCAAAAACGACGCAGTAGATCTTATGTATTCATAGTAGCAATACTGTGTTGTGTTTGTTCTCTTGGCCCTTGTCTCTTGCAGCCGCTGACAGAACCGGGCTGGTCGTCAGAGGAGCAATGGCGACCGCCATCTACCGTGATTAATTCTCATTATTGACCTGACTGATGACGGCGGACAGTCCATTATCGCCCCCAAAGTCTGCCACCCGCTGATTTTAGTGTGGCTTCGTCTGCAGTCGTAGACGCGGAACTGCGTAAGTGAGATATCTCTACATTCCATACAAGCCTTCTTGACTTTTGCTTTGACTGCGTTCATGTTACTACGTAGTAAAGGGGTGTCCGTGTAATGTGAGTACGTGCCAGCGTGTGTGCATGAATGTGCATGTGTGTGTGTGTGTGTGTGTGTGTGTGTGTGTGTGTGTGTGTGTGTGTGTGTGAGTATTTGTGTTTATGAATGTGTGTGTATAAATGTGTGTGTATGAATGTGTGTGTGTGTGTGTGTGTGTGTGTGTGTGTGTGTGTGTGTGTATGTGTGTGTGAGTGAATGACAGAGAGAGAGAGAGAGAGAGAGAGAGAGAATATTGTGCGACTGAATAAACAAACCAGATTTAGTTATATATGTATGCCCATTACAACACTATGCTAAAAGTGCTCATCCATTAGTTTACTGGTAGTTTTCCCGCTAGGAGTCCGAATTCAGGAAGGCATGAGCTATTCGGGTAAGATTCTTTCAGGACACCATCTAAAACGTTAGTGCGTGATTTTTCGGGTCTCAGAATAAATGAATTTCATCTTTTGGTAAGATTCTATCAGTGCACCATTAGAAATATTTGTACGTAATTTGTTGGGTTTTAGATGTAAAATATGAAATTCTTATTTTGGTAAAAGTCTATCAGCACACCATCAGAAACATCAGAAGTGAGAAATAAATTATGACAACGTCATTCGGCTCTTTGGTCCTCAGAGAACCGTTGTGGGCAGTAAGAACTTCGATCAAGTAAAGACAACCACTTCATTGTGAGAATCGTTTCTGATGTGAAAACAATTGAAGCATGAAAGAGCTACTTCCCAGATAGTCCCTGCAAACACACCGGAAAATGTTTAAGGGAGAACGTAAAACGCAGTCACTGTTTTGCAGTTGACTGCACATTAATTATCTGCAAAGGAGTGTATTCGACAGCATACCCTCGTTGATATTAAGCAGGTGAACCAGTTCAGATGCCATACAAATGATTCACGTTCACTAGGGCATGAAACAAATAACTTATACTTTGACACGAAGGTAAACTATTCCTATTTACAGAGTTTGCATCTAACTTTTAATAGTAGCAGACTCATCATCTCCTTCCTATACAGTCAGAAACAGATGCACTTAACGTGTTTCCTTTTGTGCGTATTCAGACTGATTCCACTTCGATCATTCAGGTCCTCCTAATGGTCTCAAAGCGCTCTGCAAGAAATGACTTTTGCTGTGCGAACCTGCCGAGGTAAACAACCGAATAGTTTGTTGTTCCAAACTTCAGCATTATAATAAAATATATGAGTCTTTTGTTTTATGGTGAGAATCATTTCTGGGAAAAGAAAGAATCGTGGTGAAGAATTGTCCTATATCTGATCATATCATGAAATCGAACTAGGTGGGGTGAAACTGCACAGTCAACACGGAACATCTAAGTCTTTCCATAGATGATACAAACCATGTGCTTGTCTCGACAAAAGAAACAAAACAAAACAAAACAAAATCTCTCGACAACGCAGAAGAAAATATCCTGCGTAATCTGTTTGTGTTTCTTTTTCCTCGGCAATTTCCATTCGGACGTTGTGAAGGTAAACACACCCTCTAGTTTCTCAGAAGACTGGTTTTATGGACACTGCAGAAGAGTTAACGTTGTCTATAAACCCTATTGAGTTTGAAACATTGCAGTATTCTTACAGACATACCTTGTGATGAATGACTTATTGTACACATACACGCACACACAAACTAGCACGCACACACGCACACACACACATACACGCACACACACACATTAACACGCACGCACACACACACGCGCGCGCACGCACATGTATGTACGCACGTACACATACATGCACACACACACACACACACACACACACACACACAACTTGTCAAAAGTGACGAAGCACTTTTCATCATAATGCACAAAGTTTTCAGTCAAAACATAAAGTGCAATCTAGGTGTAAAATATACAGCCAAAACTACATCTTCAGGCAAGAATGCTATCAAGTCATTATGTTGATCATCCACCTACTTTCAAATGGCCAGTGGCTTCCACAATGTCCACAAACAAGAGAAAACGTTCAAGTCAAAGTCAAAGTTACATATTCTAAATAACGTCGTACACGATGACTACTGCCCAAGTGCTGTTGCGGTTTGCACGGCTCGGAATCTCGCTCTGCGCTCCCTTGTAATCTGCTTCATCTCTGCTACAAAGCGTAGCAGGTTGAGGAGTTTTGATTGGTTGGTTTTTTAATGATTGAAAAAGCACATTATTATTAAAAGTAGAGGGGTTTTGATGCCCTTTTTGGATACACGAATCCCCAGAATGTTTCACATTATAATTTTCCCTTTTCGTAGAAGAGACGACTTAGTAAAAGCATTAACAATTATCATTGATAAGAAAAGGGATATTACCATCGCCGGTCATGAAGTGAAGTCAAGGGAAATCTCGAATTGTGTATCGTCTGCTACTTCGTTACAAGTACAGGTATGCATGCCGACGTTTACTACATATATCAAACCATGACATACGGTCCAATCTGCCACGGTGTTGAAAGCACTAACATTTTTTCTTCTTCTAAATAGATATCGGCACGTCTGCCACTTTCATGGCTGTAAATCTCATGGTTCGAAACATGTTTACCTTGCGAGTCCGTGGATTGACTTCCATTAAATTCGATGTATAGTATGAGCCAATCAAATGCGACTACGGGCTCAGTATTTTCATCATTGCTAGGCAAAGCAGGTGGTGCACTCTAATATGAAGCAGTTAGAGCGCCTTCTGAGATGCTCCAGCTGCTGCGCGACCTTGACAGAAAGTTGACTTCTGCCACTGGTGAGAAGTCAGTGTAGGAATGCTGGGATTGGTGTGCTACGATAGCAGAGATGGAGCAGAGTACAACGGAACGCAGGGTCGGTGGCTCGACCCACTCAGGTTTTCATGTCAGCAGTTCAAGAACCAATCAGGTGACCATCTTCAAAGAAAAAAGGACATCGGGAGACAGCTGTTGACTTCCGAAAATGAGCCCTCCCCTTGTCCGCAACGGTTCTTCCCGTGAGCGACAGCAGCGGATTTGGGCTTGGGGGCGAATATCTCCACCGAGATTCCTCGCGTGCTGATGGCATTCCTGTACTGGGTCCTTCCCATCCACGTCCACGAGCCAAGCTGAAGTTAAGATTTTCCCTCTAAATAAATCATGTCTTGTCATTCCGAGTTGGCAGGTCTCACGCCCCAACTCCCGATTTAACAAAAAACAGTTTGTCCCGAATTTTCTCAAATTTAGCGAATCGACGAGCCCTCAACACGGAATAATTTTTGTAAGGGTCATGTCAAAACGGAGTCAACTTCTTTCGAATCGAAAGAAAGGGTTGATTTTCTGGAAGGGTAGATGATACGTTATCTGGGCAAGATGTCTGAAACAAGACAATGTAATTACTTTTTTAAGGGAGGATGATGCCGGTTTGGCTTGTTGTGGCGAAGGCAAGCTAGTTCGAACGAATGCAGAGCCACAGTAAACAGTAGTGGGTATTTCTTATCTGAGGTGACAGGTGAAAAAGCTAATATTCCCCTGGGACCAGAATTGCGCTTCCCGTGAAGTTTGCACACGGCTGAAATGGCAGGACCCTTTTTACAGC